>OX463854.1:29313374-29402501 GCA_949825065.1 Odontocerum albicorne | reverse complement strand
GCACAAAGAAAATTTTCAAGTTGAATAATATATAATAGATTAAATAACAAATATGATACGAATTTGATATTTTTACTCATAAATAGTATTAATTTATAAAAAAATCCTGTATTTCAAGATTTGGATACCGTGTTTAATGAATTTAACAAATTATTTTTATCTTTTCATGATTGAAATGTAAAAACAGAAACTATCATTTGACAGTTTTTCAAGTGATATTCTTATCTTATTAGTTAGTTTTATGCTTGAGAAGTAAATATTTGGATTTTTAACACTATTATTACTTATTTTAACATATAATTTATTTCTCTGTACTTGATTTCTCTAGCGCCATTTAGTGGACAAAGTCACTCTAAGGATGCTGTTACCTTTATTTTGTAATAGTGACAACTAGTATTTCTCATCTGCTTTGATGTTCAATGTCGCTCAATTTAAAAAAATGTATCAATTCAAAATTTACAGAAGTTTTTTTGTTTCAATATTTTTTTGGAAAAATAAAAATGTCTATGAATAATATGCATAGTTTTTAAATAAAAAATATGGATAAAACTAGAAAAATATATGTGTAAAGTTATGAATCACTGTTGACATGATGGCTTTTAAATTTAAGTTTCAATAAATTGCATTTATTGGTAAGAAGTGAATATTTTATAGTTAATCCTTCTTTAGAGGTCTAACCTATTCTAGTCATAAATATTTTGCTGTTTAAAAACCTTTTTATCTATGAAAATGATTCTATATTGTTCTAAAAGTTAAGAGTATATTGATACCTATATGCAGAATAAAAAATCTAAATCCAGGGCTGGTTTTCAGGGTACAGATGAAAAATGTCATCGATACCAGTCACATGATTTATTTTCACAATTGGGAATAAGTGTTCAGTTTGTACAAAAATTATATTATGACTAATATCCATATCATCGGAGAGTATGAAACGTCATTTTATGGTTTTTCTTCTTGAAACATAATTATATCTACTGAACATTAACTTTCATACTGCGTAGCAAAACCCTCTGAGCAGTTGACCAGAAGAGCTGTAAACTTTTTTTATAACAGTCGATAATTGATTTTTCCAATTTGTCATCAACAAAGGTTTCTTTAACAAAGAATATGAAAGAAAAAGTCTACTTCAAACACAGAAAGTTCTAAAAATGCACACTTCGCAAAGAATTAGGAAAATATAATGATATTTAAAAAAAAAAAACCAAAATATTCTAATCATTAGAAATGTGTTATAACTTTGGTTATTTAGAAGAAATAGACACATGCTAATAAGTCTGCCCTGTTGTACTGCATACAATGGAAATATAATACAATAAGATATACAAAAGTTGGTACCTGAAACAAAATGGTAACTGAAAAGTAATTCATTCATCACAGTTGAAACCTATATTATTATATTTTTAACCATTTAATTCAAACAACCAAAATATAATGAAAGTTACCTAGACGCTTGTATAGAATATTTATTTAAATTTTTTAGAACTTAACCCTTATTAAAATCTGAAGAAATGTGATTCCATAAAATTATCAGAAATAGTGCAGTGTATTTTAACTCTCATCTAGAAATGTCCTGGTTGAAATAATCAGAAAACAAATTGTGACCTGCTTATAGGATGCATTTATTTACTTTATATAACTCGGAAGTATTCAGGAAATAAATTATTTTTAAATTATAATACTTCTATCGAGAAATAAATGTTTATAAAATTATATTTTCAATAAAATAAATAAAATTGTGATAAATATATGAATTGAATTATTCGTAAATTATTTATTTAATTTCAATGTTATATTTTCTGAAGATGAATTTCAAACAATTATTTTCAGAGGTAAACAAAAGTTGTGGTTTAATAAATATCATTTGTTAGTATCTATTTATTGTATTTTATAACTTGGTATCAGTGGTTTCATTTACAGATATTATGTATGTTCAATTTATGTTTTAAGAAAATCAAATCTTTTGATGTTTAAGTATCCTTTGTTTTACGCAATTAATTGATTCTAGGAAAAATCTTGTTACTAGAAAAATGGTGGCTTTTTAAATGTTTTTTCTTAATTTAATTTAAATCACCTTATAGTAAAATAACAAAAAGTTGGATTCCATATTATGAGGGATACCTGTATTGCAAAAGTTAGGGTTTTTTCAAAAGCATAATAATATTTAACAGCTTTTAATTTATACAGAATGTGCCCCACCCCATTTTTGGTTTACCTCTGTTATAAAAATGGAAAATTTTCATAGCATTTTTTCTTGAAAAATATATTATTTGTAATTATTGTTGTGTAAATAAATTGTGGAAATGTTACCTAAAAGCCTAACTCTTACCTTATGTATGTTACATATTATATTGTAGTGTATTAGGAGATGCAATACATCTGCCTTTCTTGTTTTACACATCATAATGAATAGATGATATGTAATAACTGTTTTGTGTGGCATATCGTACATGTTCCATGGTACGTCAAGGCATATCCCTGATAATATAAGGACATTTTCATGGCACAAATTACAAAGTTCAACAATATTATGTAGAACAGTTAAATATATACCCTAGTTAATGATATTCAATAATAATAATTTTTTATGAAAAGAATGATGCCCTTATTTTTTATATAAGAAATCCAAATCTTAAGCAGTATTTAAAAATATTTGAAAAAAACAATAAGCAAAGCAAATAGCGTATATTGCTATTTTATAATAAAATATCTAAATAGCACTTTGTTTTTCTCATTTATTGATGACAGCTCATAACATAAATTCAGGTGGAATAAGGTCTAAAAAAATATTAAACCGGGATATCAATAATAAATAACAAATCTACTAACCACCAGACCATTGTCACCTGCAATGCTGCATTTGATGTTGGACCAGTATCACAATTATTATGACTAAATAATAATGTCAGATGATAAGTCCAATAGGGCTAGTTTAGTAAACCCCGAGATATAGCTTGTTATTACTAATGAATAACATAAATTTTGCTCTCATATTCACCTAATCAGAAAGTTTGTTGAAATACAATTGTTTTCCATTTGTTTAATTAACTATATAGCTCTATTAATTTAAGCTGCAATATAATTTTTCGATAGCCTACTTTAAAATGTTGTTTTTATATATTAATTAAGGGCTCATAGAATCACAAGAACAGAGTGACTTGTGTAGTTCACTTCTGAGAGTAATTTGTATAAAAATGTAATTTATCCTATGTTACATTTTATCCAAGTTGTTTGTAGTCAAGTGTTGAATTTTCAAGCAATCTGTAAATGGTTATTTTGTTGTGTATTTAGATTTATTAGATCAACACTAAAATATAATAATTATGTAAAATATATACATATTTCAAATGATTTCAGTTCATATTTTCAACATCTGTTATTTTCTTTTATTATAACATTGAGAATATAGTGTTGCATATTTTATAAATATTTATTTATTATACAAACTCTAAATTCCTTAAATATTTATTTGTTTTCAGATAAAAAGCTTATTTTTGTGTAATGTATTATGGTGCCTAGTTTGAATGTTCACTCGACATATATTTTGTGCTCAAATAATGATTTATAAAATATAAGCTTTTGAAACAGTGTTAATGTTAAATCATATGAATTATAAATAAAAAATATATGAACATTATTTTGTTTGTGGGGTGGCCAAATAATTTATGATTACAATTTGAGATAAAAAAAAAAAGAAATATATCAACTATTTATTCAAATATTGCAGTCACAATCAATAAACATAGAAAAAGTTAAACAAATATTGTGTTTGTTTATATTTGAAAATTTAATGTACTAAGAAACTGTCTAAAATTTTTGGTCACTCTCATTGTTATTCTTTGAATATATTCTTTATTTTCACATTCGGTAACTAATAAATTGTATAAAAATGATTTTCTATGCAAAATTTTGTATTAAATTGAAAAGGGTTAAAATTTAAAACTTAAAAAAAATATAACTGCATGTGAATACATTTATCGAGCTTCTGTGAATTTTAAAACTTTTTAAATATAAATAAATTTAAAGTTCAAAATCATGAAAGTGAAACAAAAAAATTATAAAATATAATTGAAACTTTTCAAATTGTTGTAAACCAGATTTTTTATTTCTAATAATATAACTCTCTTAAATGTTTGTATTGACTAAAGCAAATAATCTTACCCCGTAATTTTTTTCTCAAACACTTGAAAATATTAAATCCTGTATATGAAGTACACTGTTCTCTGGTTATAATGTGGATTTGTGGTTATTGATGGTTACGACCGAGCTATAACTAATAGATAAATTTTCCTCTGATTTAGTATTTGTCTAAAATTTCTAAATTTTCACAGTAAATGAAGCTATGCATTTGGAATTTTTAAACAACCAAATGGTAACCAATGTAAAATGGTGTGAAAAACTAATAAGTTTTATGTGACATTAATTTACGTTATATACAGTGGAACCTCTATCTATCGTTTTGGAAGGGACCTATTGAAAATAACCATGAATGCGGGAAAACAATGAATGTGGGAATATAGAAAAAAACACATGAATATTTAAATGTTTAATAGGTACATACATATTCTAAAAAATACATGTTTTAGGTATATGTACATCAATTTGTTTAAATAAAAATAACATAATAAAATATTGTAAGAAAATCAAAAAAAAAGCTGCACAAAAGAATGAAACACAAATAAAAAAACACATGAAGTTGAATACAAAAAACATATTTTTATTTAAAATAATCCATCATGGACATTTGTTTTTTGGCTTTTTTACTGCCGTGAGAAATTAAAATGTTTTCTGTGCTGCTTATCACACTTTTTTCAGCATCTGTAATTTCATGAGCATACAGAAATGTTTTTAATTTTTCAAACATTGTGCACGCTTCCAAAAATGAAGGGATAGGTGGCGGATCCTCTTCATCGAGATCTTCCTCTGCTACAGTCTCTTTCAAGCTTGCGTCACACAAGTTTTCTATTGTTTCGATCCCACATGTTGGGATATTGTCGTCGAATGTAACAAAATTATCAAAATTAATATCAGCATCCAATCTGAGCCAATCATCTTCAGAAACCTCAACTTGTTCTTCTTGTTGTTCATCTGATGATGCTACTGATGCTACAATGCCATACCAAAACACCTAGGCTTCAGTGATTTGCCAATGACGAGTGGCTCTCGCATGTCGGATCCATCACTGTTGACGCAAAACAACACAGAAATCCTCTCTTTCGACCCTTTACCGCCGTGGCAGGACTCGCCCTTTAACGTCAATGTGCCGTTAGGCAGACAATTATAAAACAAGCCAGTTTCATCGGCATTGTAGATATCCCGAGGCTCGTATTGCTCCAAATGTTTTGGAAGCTCATTTATCCACAATGATGTCCTTGTTAGATCTACGGATCCACTCTCTCCTGCTAGCTTCTTGTATACAAGACCGTGTCGATCTTTGAATCGACTTATCCATCCATTTGATGCTGCAAAATCGTTAATGCCAAGTCTTTCCGCAATTTGTTTGGCTTTCTCTCGAATAATGCTTCCATCAATCGGAATGTTTACGGCACGTGATTGTTGGTACCAGGAAAAGAGAATTTTCTCCAGCTCGCTAAACTTCGATTCTTTACTGGTTTTTCTAGTTTTCGATGATTTTCCACATTTTCGTATCTGTTCACGAATTTCATTTTTCGTTGAGTAAATCGAATTCAACGTGGATGCCGCGATTCCTAAACGCTTTGCTACATCAACGCGTTTTTCAGCAGGATTTTTTTCCACTTCCTCGATAATGTTCAATCTTTCTTGAAGAGTGCGCACTTTTTTCACGGGTCGGTTCATTTTTATGGTTAAAGGGCTCAAAAACAAGGGAGTAAAAATACAACTGCACCGACTGCTGTGCTTGAATGCTTAAAGCCAACTGCCGTCGACATACCGGCGTGGGCGGCGCGGCAGCCGACAGAAGCGACAAACCGTTCGTTTCTCTCTCTCGCTCTTGAATGTTTTTGACCATTTACAAACGAAATTTGCCGCGTAATTTAAACGATAAATGCGGTAAAATGATGCATAGGTAAACGATCGATGCGATCTATTTTTTAGTGTTTTGTATGAAATAAATTGGGACCTGAAGAAACAACGATACATACGGGAAAACGATTATTCGAGGAACGATAGATAGAGGTTCCACTGTATACGTATTTTCATGAGATTGACCACACATATCAGTAGTTTACCGAGAAAGTAATTTATGACACAAATAAAGTTTAATAGCTTTATTTTTAAAAACTCCTATATTTTAATCTAAAAAATACATATGTAACATACTATAAATATATTCAACAAATTCATTTAGTCCCTTTTATAATGTTAGACAAACAAGTTCATATTTTTCTCAGAATCTCATTCAAAGGCATATATGAACAGGAAATACCCACAGTGAATCTAAATCTGTGATACAGCAGGTGACATTATAACTGGCGAGCAGTGTACAAGATGTATTTTTTTCTACATTCATTATTATTATTATTTTGTTATATTATTTTATATCTTTATAATAGAAGTAGAAACGTATAGAATTGCTCAATTCTATTCTTCTTCTGCTTGATTTCTAATCTAGTCTTATTAAATGATTCAAAAGTAAATATCAAAACATTGTTTATTTATTTTTATTTACTTATATGACATGCAACGACAAAGGTGAACTGTTCATTTATACTGACATTCTTTTTATATGATAGTATGAAAAGTGATTTATTACCTTTTCCTGAAAACTTTTCAAGTTTAATAATAAAATCTGGAAAATTATAAATAAAAGCCTCCGACACAATATTTGTGCCAAATTTATGAGTGTATTGTATTTAATACAGAATGAGATTTCAATTCTATCAAATTGTACAGTTCCACTACTTTCAAATTATTGTATAATTATACATTCAATGGCAATAAATTTCTTTGAATATCAAACTTGTTAAATTTAAAAAAAATTGTAATTTTGCTATGATTATATAACATATTATACAGAGTTTTTCCAGACCAGACAAGAAATCTTAACAAGCATTTGGACAGTTTATAGTATTTTTAATAATTTAAACACTTAATCTCCCCTAAACAAAATTATATTTCTACAAGTAGAGTGCGTTCCTACAACAGTTTTCTAATCACGAAGATGCAACAACTGTGGAAGATTTACTGGAAATGACTGATTACAGGAGATATAATTTTAATAATTTAAAACAAATATTCAACTTAGCAAATTATAATAGTTGTTAAATTTATATTAATTTTTAGGACAGTATTATTAGAAGTCAATTCAGTTAAGTTGGCCTGTAAAATTGCCTCAATACTCACTGGTTATAATGATTTGTTGGAAGGGCTCGATATGTACAAAAAGTTTGAATATAAAATATTTAAATCTCCTTTCAGCCTAGCTTTAAAAATAACACAGGCCTGGGAGCTTTTGCCTTTATTTGTGAAAATGAGTAATCTTGTTACATTTTTGTGTGTTACATAATTGTAAATGAAGTAAAAAAAATCACTTATACTTTTTTTAATTGAAATATTTTTAAAATTGAATAAATAATTCAGTGTCTTTCGAGTAATCCAATGAAATATAAATAAATGCATATAATATTATCTTTTTTCAAAAACAAATATGGTTTTTTATATTTTTCATATGACTATTATTTACTTGTAATTAATTTTTGAGATGAAAAATCTGTCGAACTTCATTTTGTATTTTATTGCCTTGTCAAACAGCCTAAATGCTTATTATGATGTTTTTACAGAAAAAGCTTGATTTATTGAATTTATTGAGCTTTTTGGAAAAGGTGAATACTGACAAAATATTATATTTTGGAGTGAATTAGAGAAAAAGAGTGTATAATCTGGATAACCCAGTGATAATGTTGATATGTTTATTTATGTTACCTCTTACAAGTACAAAGATTTTCATATTGTAATATGTGTTGTGGAATATAGAATCTAAAGAAAAATATAATACAAAAGGGACTCATTGTTGTGTTTTATTTTATTTTATTCATCCTAATAACCTATTTATTTTGTTTATTATGTTTTATAATAAATATATACTCGTAAGTATTGGGCTTCTTTTTCAGGGTTAATACAGATGATTGAGTATTCAGCATTTCCTTCAATATTTTAAGTCCTTTACATTGTTTGCACTCATGCACAGCGCCGTCATATGCAGTTTTTTTGTCCCTTTCACTCCTTTTTCTTTGAAAATTTGGCTTAATTTTTTTTTTGGTTCACTTTAAAATAGATCGTTTTATTCTTTTACGGCATTCTCAAATTGTGTGGTTCATGTATTATTCAAATGTGTTTAAGTTTATAAACCTTTGACTTACAAAATGTTATTCATGTATCATTCATATGTGTTGAAATTTATTAACCTATGACTTATGAAATACTTACGATTTATTAAAGACTTACTACTTATGTATTAAAGACTTTCAAAAATTTATATACTTATGACTTATGAAAGACTTATGACCTAGAAAAGACTTTAAAAAATGTATAAACCTATGATTTGTGAAACAAATATGTATGTTTGAAATATATTATTTATAATTAAGGCATTTAACAGTTTGGAAGTATAAAGGTAATGTAATTTGTTTATTAAAACAATGTTTTTTTCTACGGAACTTAACAGTATAACCCTATCGGTTTCAAGGTTTTCACCTCATCATCAGGGGAGGTCTTGTTTGTGTTCCCCTGATGATGAGGGGAAAAACTTGAAACCGGTAGGGTTATACTATTATGTTAAGTGGAAAAAACAGTGTTTTACTAAACAAATTACTGTCTGAAATGAATGGAGAGCAAGAAAGAAATAGACAAAGAGATAGTCGGAGAAATTTTCCGGAGGGAAAAATAAGAAGTATAAGAAACATAATATGTATGACGAGATCTATGGATGTGGACTAGGCGAGAGTTGTGTGCATGGATAGATGAGTAGAAATGTATGACAAGATCTATGGATATGGACTAGGGGAGAGTTGTGTGCATGGATAAATGAGTAGAAATGGTTGGAGAACTGTCTACTCGGTTTACTCCAAAGAGACATGGCGTGATGGTACATATGACATCAGTATGGAATACATCAGTATGTCATAATTATCAGTATGGAATTATGGAACATAAATAAATTGTACACGAAATAAGTTGTAGTTTAACTTTGATCAAGGGAAATAAAACCTAATGTACCAGTTAAAAAAATACTCTATTTAATTTTGAAATACATTCCATTACACAGTAACATTTTAAATATAAAAAATGCGGAAAATAATGGACGAACACATATTCAAATAATTATACAAATCTGCTTAGAAACACTTTAATATGTATAAAAAAATAAGTTAGATTAAAACATAAATTCTATATAACATCATTCGTCAGGAGATTCAGCCAGCTGCGCATTGGATGGGTTAGTGTCGGGCAAAGTCATGTTATATCCTATTTCGTGGTATCTCACTGGATATGTCAGTTGGTTGCCGCGATCCCAAGAATATAACTCCTGAAAAAACATTCATTTTTATATCACTAAAGAAGTTAAAAACGTATCATGTATGATGTTGCATTTAGAATATCTTTAAATTTTGGCATATAATTATGGCAGAAGAGAAAAACTCCTCAGTTTTGAAAAGAGATGTCTTTGGAAGATAATGGGTAGCAAATGGCATGAACATGTAACAAATGAGACAATTCATCTGAATGCAGTAGCACCTATATTCATCACAATACAAGTGAGTTATTGGAGGTAGTTGGGTCACATATTGAGAATGCCTCCTGGTAACTAACCAAGAGTTAGAGAAATGATAGGGAAATTTGCAGTTTTTTATTTATTTATTGATGTGGTACATGATGCCAAGCTATGGTAACATTTACCAAACAAAATTTCAATACAATTCAGAAAACATAGGTCACATGAAATTACTAATGTATAGTACAACACGTTGAAAGAAACACAATTAATTCTATTACAATTTTTTTAAGAGAAAAAAAAGGATTAATTAGCTTCCTAGTCTAGTCCTTATATTAAGGAAATACTAGAGAAGGACCCTTCTGCACTTATTTTTGTTAAGAATATGTTTGCTTTGGCCACAATAGGGAATTGAACTCAAATCCTCCAAGTAAAGGTCAAACAATTTATCACTAGGCCAAGGAAGTCATCATGTTAAATAAAAACAGAAAAGTGAAAACAACAAAATGTTGGTAATGTTAATTAACTAACTTTATTTCTATGATTGTACGCGAGTGCAGTAGTTTTTCTGAAAGGGTTGGTGAAGGGCAGAGTCACTTCCAGGAGTGTATTCTTATACAGATCCAGGGCCAGTCTCACACGCGTGGTCCTCTCAGTTGCCGAGTCAACTGCGTAAAGTACTCCACACACGATGAACATCTCTCCCACCTGTGTGACATAAATATCATCAACACAATAGAACTCCATATTATGCAAGAGCATTTTCATAAAGATATTTTTAAAAAGTTGCCAATGTTTTAGTTTTTAATAAGAGTGGAAGGCGTGTGTGAGAGGAATACCAATGAAAATATGATTGGATCAAGTGAATATTTTGAAAGAAGGAAAAGTAGAATTCAGAGAAATCATAGACGTATGAGAAGGTGTATGGATGTTATTTGTAGAAGTTGTAAGAGGCTAAGGATGTGTCAAGATAGGAAAGTATGACGCTCTGTTCTCTCTGCCTACCCCAACAGGGAAATGGCATGATGGTATCTATGTATGTAAGTGAATGCTCACATTAACTTGAACATGTTAATACTCGTATGTATATGTTCCTTACACCATAATTTGATAGCAATATTTTTATACCTCCACTTTTGATCACTCTAGGTGATTTCAATCACTGCTTCACTCACTGTAATTGACATACAAAGTTAAATCGCCGAGTGAAACCCAGCCAGTAAAATTCTATCATATTTTTTTACTACTTTTCTTCTAGTTGTAAAAAAATAGTAATTGACTTTCGTCAATAAAAGGTGCTACAGAAATTGATTGATATATCTTGGAGACATAAGACACCATCCATTTTTATTGAAATATTTTTTTTAAACATGATGCAGATATATTTCTTAATTTTAATAGTATTACTATATTATTAATAATGCTGTCTAAAAGAAAAATGTAAAATCTCACTATCAAGATATTAAAAAATAACATTTTTTATCATTAATTTTTGCTTTTCTATAAAATTAACATCATGGTGTCATATGCTTCCATATTTCCATAAAGTAAGGCTTTGCATAAGACAGAACAAAAAGTGATGTTTTACGATTTTATAAATTTTTGCACATAATTTTTTTTTCACCTTATGATGGTTGACAGATATATTCCAAATAAATTGTGCTTGTAAGCTGTCTGGATCAATCTGAAATAGAAACACAAATAAAAATTATAGTGAGTTAATCAAGTGCTTAAATGTAAAAATTATAGTGAGTTTATCAATAAAAGTATTTTTGAATTAAAAAAATAAAATATACCGGCAATTCTAAGCCTACGAAGTTGATCGTCTGCCAATTTTGTGGAAGAATAATACCTGTCGAGTGGCGGGGTGCCTATCGGTGTAGTGAGTTGATGTCATCGAAGCTTTGAAGATCATTTTTTCGTGTTGGGTGGTTGATTTTTGTTTTTATGGAGCCATCACCTCTGTTTCTTCACTGGATGGTGTTATTGTTAAAATAGGAAGAAGTTATCTGGCTAGGATTTTTTAACTTGTCATGCCGTGGTTGTTTTTCTCACCGAGAAGGCTCGCTGCCATTCTACAGAAAGAACTAAACTCTTTTTCCATAATTGGAGAAATTTCCATGTCCATGTCATAAATTTTCATTGAAAAAAATAATACCTGTACATATTGTTTTATTGTATGAAATCTGTTGCAATTCAAAAAGGTTCTCAAAAAGCCTGTGTGTTACAGAACATGTTTATTTACTCAAGGGAATTGAACCCCAAATAAGTTACAGAGTGTACGTCCCTCTAATGAAAAAATCATAAATATTGTGTGAATAAATTGAATTATAATTCTTCTTAAAAAGGAATTCAAATTTATGGTTGATATTTTTAAGCCTTCATTGTTTTTTATTTATTTATTAGCTGTCTTTTGAAAATATAAAAAAGTGCTTAACGAGGTTGGTTAAAAGTTAAAAACAATAATTTCAAGAATATAGGAGTTAAAAAAGAATATTACTATTTTAGGCAGCAAGACTTATTATATTTACATCAAGTTTATGGTAGATGTCATTCTCGCATATCTACAAAGATTTAAAAAAAACTGCTATTATAGACACCTCTTCAGAGTTTATGTGTAGGAACTTGTCTAAAGATTTATAAGCTGATTTAATATCAAAGCAGTCATCACACTATTATTTAGCCAAGATTTCATAATTTGGTTTGCAATATGATGTTTATTTGAATAATTTTTAGAATCCTTCACCTGATCTAGAATAATATGTATTTTGATTTAAAAAAAACGACAAAGTTATGAGTAGTCAGTATTAATGATTATTCAAGATGATAGAAAATTGAATCAAGTCTTTACGCTTTTGTGTAATTAGTATTCCTTAAATAGTGGTTACTTTAGCTACAGCTGTATTATTGCTCTCCTCCATGGCGTAGATCACCCAGAGGCCATTGTCATCAGCACTCAAGTCCATATAGGTGTGGGAGGTGGAGTATAGCGCCCGGCCTGGGGGGGATGCAGCAGCTGGGAGATCAATGCTACTGCCTACGCCCCCCGCTTTGCTGCCCCGCCCACTCAGTTCCATTCGTGCCAGCCGGCGGCCCCCCGCATGGTAGTAAAATGACCCGTTGTACACTATGTGACCATTCCCCTAGAATCCATTGAACAAATTTAGTAGATGTTGGTTAGTGGGAATAAGGGTCAGTTGTTGAAATTTGAGACTGATATTAACATTTTCTATCAGTTCATTATTCTTGTTTAGTTACACATTGAACCCACTAAATTATAGTGTAGGGAGCTCCTTGAGAAGACATCAAGTGCCTCTCATTTGAGCCAAGTTTTTCAAAACCCACAATAACCTAACCGATCTTGTTGCTGTCCTTGGCAAAAGAGTTAGAAAAATAAATCAGAATGTAGGCATGGCCTGTGGGTACAGGAGGAAATAAAAAATTGGTGTCTCATGCTAGATTCACCAGACTTTAAGGGTTTTCTTTTCTGATAGATCAACCCTACCCACTATACTTATTTTGAGGTGCAGACAACTGATCTCATTGTGAATAAATGTTCAACAAACAATCTCCATGAATAAATTAAGAAGCTCCTTACTTTGAATAAAACAGATAAGATGACGAGTCTCACAATGGTTCCACAAATCTGAGGGCATTAAATGAAAAAGTCTACTCCTCATAACAAAATACATTGGTTGTTAAAACTTCACTATCACCTGAAATATCCGAGACTTTCTGAAAATGTAAAAATAATTATTTTTAATTGCTAAAGATAGCAGTGTGTTACATTCCAACAGTTAGTGAATGTCATGGTAAGTCAGCAAGCTCCATTTTGAGCGCAGAGACTTTGAAATCCTGATCTTGATTATATTATTAATATGGAAAAAAAACTGTTAAATGTACTTACTTTGAAATAATGTTAAATTATGAAAGTCAAGACTAAAGCAACTTTTTTTAGTGCCAACCATAGTAATAAATGTTATATGAAAATATATATTGTATTTAATTGGATACAATTTTACTATCTACACCTCAAAGTGATGTATAAATTAATAAAGATTTCAATCATCATATCATTTATCTTTATGTATGTATCATTTGTTTGATTTTAATATTATAAAAAAAACAAAGCTTTTTGAATATATTTATAATAAAACAATCATGTAAAACTTAGATAAAATAAGAATTTTATTAGTTGACTGATAATGATCAGAAAAGGGAAAACTGTTTGTTCCAGAGAATTTTATAGGTAGAATCAAAAGAATTTTATACATGCACATATATACATATCAAAAGACACCATGATATGATGGTATATATTTATGCACATATCAAAAGACACCAAGATATGATGATATATATTTATGAACATATCAAAAGACACCATGATATGATGGTATATATTATATTTATGTCTGTGTAAAACACTCAAAAAGTCAATATTTGAATTCCATACTTATATATTATATTATAGAGTATTTGTACATAAGTCATAGTAAGGACTACGCTGGAAAGGATTAAAGTTATCCGTCTTTATGTACAAATCGAGAAAATTTGTATTGATCAAAACCCACCTCATATGTGGAATCCAATTCATATATCTTGGTGTGAGCATCCTTACGGTACGCCCCCTTTGTCGAATACTCATACAGGTGCTTGTTGTCAGTATCCTTGGTAACCCAGATCTTCTCTCCCTAGAAAACATGACAAATCACCTACATAAACAGTATTATCTCAAGGGCAGCAGTATGACTTAGGTATATGTTCTTATTTTGTAAATATCACTGATTTAAAGGATATCATAGTTTTTAGGATGATTACAACAAATACCTAAAAATTGTCATTGTCAAGTTATTTAAACAAATATTGGTTTTCAGTAACGCAGAAGACTTAGTTTTTACACATTTTAAACGTTGTTTTAAAGTTGTATGTTCTATTTGACACTTGTATGGCTAAAATCCAAAATCTTATAATCTTTCAATATCCAGTGATTTTTATGGAAATTTAAAGATGGTAATTTAAGCACTATCAGGTAAAATTGTGTTAAAATAGCACACATTTTGGTATATACTATAGGACAGGGGTAGCCAACTTCCTTGTTGTTGCGACTTTTTATACATAAAATAATCGCTATTTACTTTTTATGTAAAAAAAATAGTCACGATCTACCTATTAAATTTGTGATATTTAACACATAACACACATGTTAAAAAAGGATAACTTAAAGTTTATTAATAAGTATGAGCGGAATTTACTTTGCTAAAAGAAACATTAAGGAAAAAAAAACTTAAACATATATGTTAAGAAACATATATTTATTTGGAGTAGACATATCTACATATTTTAAAATTATAAATAATCGACTACGTTGACAAGTGCATGTGCATAGTGATATTTGACAACATCACATGCTATATTGTAAGTTACGAAGACGGCTGCGATTGACTAAAAATTGCTTCGCAATCAACCTGTTGGCCATCCCTGCTACAGGAGAATATAAACTTCAATGGAATGTAATGGAGGTATTAAATCAACATGTTTTATTGTTTCTTGAAAAATATATGAAAATTATTATAAATTAAATTATGACATTTGTTTTCAAGATTATATGAATCAAAAATACAGTCAGCTTACCTGATACAAGAAGTTGCAAAAGTAATGATGGGCAATAGAAATTTTAATAATGATTGAATTTGCTAGATACATGTTGAATTGAACTAAAATAAAATAAGAAGTGTTTACCATAGGATCTCCTGTGGTGGTCGCATCCCTCATCCAGGAGCCAAATGTCTGTTCTGAGAAGCGGTGGTATACGGGTTTGCCGATGGCATACAGCACACAGTCTTGAAATATACCCAGACCATTAAATTTTAACTAATTATACATTTTAAAACAAATCGTATAATATTTGCAATGTTGCATGAAGAAAATTGTTAAGTAGTATTTAAAGAGCAAAATATGTAGGTGTGTAACATTTCTGAGTATATCATTTATTGAATTCTTAAATTTTCTAACAGATTGTTTACAATAAATTTATAATTTCTCCAATTATTCGGATCAATTGTCCATGAGGAAGGAAACAGTTCCAAAACGCTTGTGATTACTGAAAGCATGGAAACTTAATGCAAGGGAGGAAGATGTTGAATGTACTGAATCAACCAAGTAAAGGATGTAAGTGAACTACCCTTAACTGCTATTATCTTTATTATATAGCAATATTCAATTATATATGCCTACTAATAGACCTTGAATTTAACTTCTTGACTTTCATGTAATTAGGTATATTTTATGCCGATTGTTTTAACGTCAGTTCTTTCGGAAATCACATTAAAGACCGGCGTAAATCAAGGATTACCTGCATTTAAATGTGAACTAATTTCTAGTGTAAGTTTATTCTAGTAATTAAATCATAAAAGGGTTTTGTGCCGAGTGTAAGAAAAAAACAAGAAAAAAATAATACCTGTAGTTCTGGGTGACAATTCCTTATAGATTTTGCCTGCCATGGGCAGGATCCTTAGGTGGTCCAGCAGGTCGGTTAGGGACAGTGCAGGGTCGGAGCACTTAGGGCAGTTAGGACAGGCGGCCGGTGCAGGGCACAGCTCGTCAAGTGTAGCGATAGATGGTGCGCGAGGGCCCCACTCCATGCCCGTCTCCCCTTCCGGGCCCATACCCACTGGTGGGGGAGTTCCTAGAGATGGGTCCAGTTCTGAAAATACACAAGACTATTCATAATAATTATTAAAAAAAAATATCATAATAAAGAATGAGTTTTGATCATGATCATCATGGTCCAAATTATATGACAAACCTAAATACTAATAAGATTTCAGGATTTCAAATTCGGATTCAATTAAGATTTTTTCTACATTCAACTTTCTTTAGTAAGGTAAGGAGTAAGAATTTAGTATTTCAGTTGGTTTCTGAATTTGGCCCTTAGACTAGATTCCCACTTGACTGCGTCACACTGCGAACTTTTAATCAAGCAGTGGTAAAAAAGATGCAAGTAAACAAACTAGCAAATTATGTTGAAATACTGTCAAAAGATTGTAAATTCTTATATTTATTCTAAGTATGTCCAAATTATCTGTTTCTAAATTCTTTTCAAGCCCACACGAAAAGATCAATTGTTCTATATATTATAGTTATCAAGCAACCAACTATTCCTACAACAGTATGATAGACCTCTTCTTTAACCCATATAAAATGATTTTCCTTGATTAGAATATTTCCGCAAATGTATTGTAATGATTTGTAAGATTGTTTAATTTTTATAAATATAGTATTTGTTATTTTATTATGTTATTGAATTAAAGGTCTCACAACCGTTTATTCAATTAAAATAAAAAATGAAATAAATTAATATGCACATGCACTGACCGTAGACAGTGAAGGCACCCTTAGTGAGTCCTAGCTCATTCTTTGCAATGCAGTGGTACTGTCCGATGTCATAGTGTTGTAGGCGCAGTAGACGCAGGCGCATAAAGGAGCGGTACGGGGCACTGCTGGGCGCCACCTCCTGACGGAACCTGTCCGCAGGCTCCAGCAGCCTTCCATCAGCTCGCTCCCAGTAGCGAAGTGGCTCTGGGAAGGCTTCCACCTGAATATTAAATCAAGTTCAATAATGATTGGTCGATGTGGCTCCACAAAAATATCCAAACTACATTCTATAAGATATTTGAAAAAATAATATTAGCTATTTGCATCGTCGTATGAAATAGATTTGTTACACATTAAAAATAACTATGAAATACATATTCTATGCTGAATAATTTTGTAAACATTTAAATTTTCTCTTGAGTGAGATCTTTACACTATAAAGAAATAGGCAGGTCTCTTAGCCCCATCGTCACTTCGTAAGACTCTCTGTTGACTTCCGCAATCACGTACTTGGGAATGAGCATACATATCAATGATGTATGCTTATTCAATATCAAAAAAATTATAAACCCAATCTAAAATGTAGTACCCAACCTAAAATGAATGGGATAGTAGTAAAAGTAAACAAGAAGTTAATTGAATTTGATTAGTTCATAGTATTATCAACCTTGGATATTAAATAATTTTTCATTTTACGTGATGGTGAAAGTTTCTACTAATTGTCTACCATATTTCTCCATATATTCTCTAGGACTCTGTACTCTACATCTGAGATGATGATAATTTATCTTAACCATGACTACTCTACCAAGAGTGAGATGAACAAGAAGAAACTAAGCAGACACGAGAGTGAGACGAACAGAGAGAGAAAAATTCTACCTCATTACAGACACTTGATCTACCTCCTTATGTCATATGGCCATTCAACTCATGTAGAGCTTTGGTCTTTCGGACAAGCCGATTGGTCATTTGTCATCTCCTCCTAGTCTTTTAAGATCCTGTTGCA
This sequence comes from Odontocerum albicorne, assembly GCA_949825065.1. Classification (NCBI taxonomy): domain Eukaryota; kingdom Metazoa; phylum Arthropoda; class Insecta; order Trichoptera; family Odontoceridae; genus Odontocerum; species Odontocerum albicorne. Next base: position 29,384,427 of record OX463854.1, on the reverse strand, counting down.
CGTTTTCTAAAAGCCTCCATTTTAGTTCGCCAAGTCTTCCGTGTTGTTTGGCTTGCATAATGATCTTTGTTGACGGTGAAAACTGAGATCTGCTTGCGTGGCCTATTCATCTTTGTTGACAGTGAAAACTGAGATCTGCTTGCATGGCCTATTCATCTTTGTTGACAGTGAAAACTGAGATCTGCTTGCATGGCCTTCATGACCTTGCAATTCATGCTGATTTTCGCGACTTTATATTAGATTAAAATAAAAAATTCAAACTGTTTACCTTTCATTGATTGTAAAAATTGTTTGGATCAATAGAACCTTCCGATTAATAAAGTTGTGTTTAAATATTTACCATAAAGGGTAATATATTTCTCAAAAGTATTTTAGTAGGAATGACTATATTATTCAAGTCAATACAAACCTCACACTCAAGCTGCACAGAAGAGCCATTTCTTGCTGGAACCATTTGGCTCTTGATGCGGATCATTGGTGGGACTGGAAAAATAAATAAATATTGAATAACATTTATTGTATGTTAACGACTGAAACATAAATAAATTCAACAATAAAGGGACGAGGCATATTTTACTCTTTGAATGCACTGTTACCAGTTCAATAAATAAATATTTGTTATTCAGGATCAACAACAACGAGCTCTAAATACGAGAATATTAAAATATAGGACTGTTGTGGAAATAAGACAAATATATTATATTATAGAATGCACCAAGCGGTTATTTTGGAGTGGTATTTAAGAATATAAAAAATTCAACATATTTTTCAGAATAAAAATCTAACTTTTTAATGAAGATATAGATAATATATTAACTTACTAGACAGGTTGGTGTCGCCATGTACGAAATCGAGATTCTTAAAAGCAAAATTTGCACTGCGAGTCATTTCCCTTTTTCCCGCGATGTCGGATCATAGGTCCATCGTCACTCCTATTCTTTTCACACTCAGGTATGTCGCCACCGGAGAATGAGTCCCTTTGGGCAGTTCCTTCTTCGTCACTATGCGATGTCGCAATCATTAAAAAAAAATTAAGAAGATTTCGATCTTCTAGTGTGGATCGCGCTGGATGGGAACTTATTTTGTTCCCCATAACAGCGTGGGTGGAGGTGGGATCGAACTGAACTGTTAATATATGGAATGGATTTAATATACATATTGTAAACTTTTCATCATGTTTAGTTCTTAAAATTTTGTATGGATCGTTCATGTGTAATTTTTTTTAGTTTTTGAAATCTAATTTTCTTCTAAATGTTAGCCAATCTTCATTTGTGAAAGTCTATATGTCTGAAATTATCTAGCCAGAAAGTGTTTGAACTTCAACAATTTCAACTAAAAATATACAAACAAATATGTGATCTCACAGTGCACCTCGAAGCGGTATGTCTTGGTAGCCTGTGGGGGGACCCCATTATGCGCAGTGCAGGCATATTCTCCAGCAAGAGCACGCGCTGCTCGTGGCAGTTCCAGCACCGCCCCTGCATGCCCCGAAGCCCTCCAGACACCCAGGCGCAGGGGCTCTCCTGCACGCGACCATTGGATGGAAGGTACAGGATGGCCACTCACCACGCAGCGAAGCCGTACGCTTTCTCCTTCTTGGACTATCATCGATTCACCTCCAACTGAAAAATAAAGATTTATTATTATAATTATCATTATAGATAGGTAGCATGAATGCTGTTAATATCTATATCAACTTTAACTGTCACATACATGTTCATAAATAAAAAAGCAAAAGAAAGAACTTTAAAAAAATAAGCAAAGGAAACAAAACACTACATCTGGATTTGTGTGTAAGAATTTGTCTAGACGATTTTAAATGGTTCAATGTCACAGTACTCACAGTGCTATTGGGAAGTTTGTTCTAAGATTCGATGACTTGTTTAACAAAACAATGTTTCCTTGGATTACTGTAGAATTTCGATTTGGAGAGTTTCAAATTGATATTTTCTCATATGTGTGTTTTGGTTAAAATATGTATGAGTATGTTGGTAGAGTTCTGAGCAATCATAATGATTACTCAAGATTTTATGACATCCAATCAAATCTTCATGGTTTTATCTTTGTTGCGGAGTAGACAACCTCAATAAATGCAGTCATCTATTTCCATAAGTCAGATTGAAATTTTTATTGTTTATCTTAAATCTTTTCAAGAAGTACAATTTCTTTTAAAGAATCCTCATTTGGTGACAAAGTTTTAGCAAAGCGAGTAGGGTTTTGAAACTGCAATTAATTACCTATTTATCCAAGTAAGTAATCTACTTATAGATTATATTATTTTGACATATATATTTAAAAAAAGATCCAATCCACAAAACTTTGTTTTGTTTATTAGAAATATCAATACTTTATTTGTCAGAATACCAAGCTAATAAAGTGGGTTTTTCATAGTTAACTTCCGTCTTCTATTTTTTTTTGAGACCATACAAGCCCTTTCAAAGCAATGTTATGTTATTACAAAACAGGCTTAACGTGGGTTAGCCCTTTAATCATGTGTACATTAATTTCATTCTTTGTATTTTCATATGAATTTAGTTGCATAACTGCAGCAGTATATACATACCATCATGCTGCTCGCCTACTGGAGTAGGTAGAGAGGCAACAGCGCCAGACTTTCCTATTTCGACATACATATTTTGCCTCTTCCACATTCATACAGCTCTTACGATTTCCTTCTTTCAAAATATCATTAACTTGATCCAACCATACTTTCCATGGTCTTCCTCTTCCACTCCTTCTACTCACATTTGCATGGTATATTTGTTTTGTTAGTCTTTCTTTATTCATTAATTCCACGTGCCCAAACATTCTCCGAGTGCTTTTCTTCATCTTTCTCAATACGCACAGAGTGCTCTTCTTCATCTTACTCAATGCAGTGCACTGCAATTATGGGGAAAAAAGTAGGTTAAAAGTATGAGTAGGCCATTTTTATTTACCAGCGATAGAAGGCGGAACAAGTAATTGTTTGGTGTCATTGTGCATCCATGTAGTTATTCCTGGCAACCCGGCGGCCCCATCAGTGCCAGCTCTGCCTGCTCTACCTCGGGGGCCCGATAGACCTAAAGAAATGTAACAGTTCATATTGTTGCTGTCTGAGCTTATTAGCATAACTCTAAAAAGAGAAATCCTAGAGGTCTTCTATTTCTTAAGTACGATCTGTAGTCTGTTTTCGTCAGGACTACCTCTCTTGAGATGTGGCTCTCAGCTAACCTCCTTTTTCGAGGTCTTCCTGGGGGAAGATTGCCAGCGGTTATTCCATGCATTGCCATGTAGGGAAGTATTGTATTATCCATCCTATATGGTCTACCCAGTGTCTTCTACGGTTTCTACCCAATCTCAAAATCTCTTCTACTTCACATGTTTCTTGTATACGAGAGTTTCTAACTAATCTTTAAGTGTTTAACCTGCAATGGTTCTGAGGGTTTTTATTTCATTAGTTTTAAGCATAATTTTTGTTGCATTTGCTCTAGACTTTATTCAAGTCGTAATTGGCTTTACCCATGTGTTGTAAATTTTGACCTTACTGTCCATTTTCATGTTTTGTTATTCCAGATCACATCTTTTAGATATCTGGAGACAGCAGCGGCCATATTTACATGGCTTCTTATTTCTGTGTGTGAATTTCTACCATTTATTATATTAAAGAGGTACGGAACTCTCCAAAACCATTCCTACGGAGACCGTAGGAATGGTTTTGGAGAGTTCTGCATCTACTCTTACTTATGTTTTGTTATTGTTTATCTTAGATGTAGGGAAAAAGAAACAATAACAGTTTTTGCATGTAGTATAACATCCTTATGTAAAATGGTTTGCGTTTCTCACATGATTTAGTAATTTTAAACTACTTATATACAAGTCATTGAAAACTTTGATGAGTCAAAATCACCTTTGAACCAACTAGTAAGTGTCAAAAATAAAGACATCATGAATATAGTTTTGAACTAAAAGGAATAAAAAAAAATCTCTTTGCACCACTTTAGAGTTACGGACTATACTTTTAATGAAATGTATTTGCTATTGTAGTAAAAAAATATTATATAACAAAAAAAGTAACCTCTTGGTCCTGGGGGACCTGCAGGGCCTGGTGGACCTGGTCCTCCGGGTTTACCTAAAACGAGATACAAAAGAAATTTATTTTCACTATTTATATTTACAAAACAACCCCCAATCAAATATGTTAGATAGAGAATAATAATACATACATTCACTATACAAAAATATTAAACTCTGTGAAAGAAAGATTATTTTTAATTTGAGGTTTCCATATAAGGCTATTCATAATATCATTGATAGCCCCGATATGCTGGCTCAAATTGGTTTTCATATTCCTGATAGAAACACATGGAACCTTTTGCAATTTCAATGTGCCAATAGCATTTTTTTAACTGCAGTTACACGTTGCGATTCATTAATTGTGAGAATACAACAATTGGCTAACTCCACATATGGTTTGGTGGATATTTTTAATGAGTTCAGGAGGGTTCCTATCGAGCATTGCCTCAATGTAAGGTCTTGACTGCAGGGTTTTTTTTCTACTGTCCTATAATAATGTCCCCTTATGAGAAATTACATTTTCTAATTTTATTTTTTATTTTATGTTTTGTATTGTTGATTACTTTTGTTGTGTATTGGTTTGTTTAAGCATAATATCTCAAAGACATATGTATAATAAATTGCAAGATTTTTTGAGGATTTGATACATTATCTTTTGATTTTTAAGTTTTACTGCGTTATGTAAAGGACACTTAAGTGTTATTTATTAATAGTGTTAATAAATAAATAAAATATTAAAAAAGTATATTGAAAAAATCAGAAATTAAAAAGCTTCCACAATTATCAATAAACAAGAATGAAAAAAAATAGCATACATTAGTAACAGAAGAAAAGATTCATCCAGACGCTTTGAGAAAAAAATGCTTATATTTATTTGATTTTCAAATAAATATGAAATATGTATTTTGTAAGTTACCTACCTCACGTGTAAAAAAACAAAATTTATAATCAATAAAATGCGTCCGAATAGTGGAAAAGGGACTTCCTGAAATCCCTGACATAATCTATCTATCTAACATATATAAATAAAAATGTAAATGTTCGTTAATAGAAAATCTCTAATCTCCGAAAGTTCTTTACCGATTGCTTTGAAATTTTGACAAAAGATTGCATTCGTATACAAGCATGTTTCATATACAACTGTATATATAATATTGTACTTTTTTATATACAGTTGTATATGAAAAAGTATATAAAACAAGCGAAATAATGGGAGCGCCCCCTGCAGCGACACACGCAAACTAAACAATTCTCATTGACAGTTATGTGACATTGCATTTTCGACGTTTCGGATTCTTTCATTTCGTTTTTTAACTGTTTTTTTATTTTTCTTAAATATTAAATAATAAATATAAAATTTTCAAATACGTGTATTGAAAAATAGCACCATCTGTTAGGACGTAAAAGCAACACACGATATACTAAATTTTTATCCGCCGTAGTTATATCGTGAAATGCGTTAAAATTTACCTGTATCGATTGATTTGCGTTTGAAGTGAAATATTTCATTAATATTTTTCTGTTTTTTAGTTCGTGTATTTTCTTTTTGTTATAACTTTCTTTCTTCTTTTTCAGTGCAATCGATCTGCTTTATACTTCAGAAAGTCTAGGATGAGTCGTGCGGCGTTTAAAACGTCATGTCACAAAGGGATGGGGTAAAATCGTTTTTTTTACAAATCGAAGTTTTTTTATAAATCGAACAATTGTTTTTCTCTAAACTGACGTTTTAATTCCTAATTTTCATTATACTGTATTTCTAATGTATTGTATGATTTGTATCTATCTTTAAATAGGCCAAGATCCACAATGAATTACGAAAATTTCATTTTAGGTATAAAAAAATCGAAAATCCAATTATCGAATACCCCATTCCTAGCCAATGCGGACTAACGTAGTGACTTTTGATAAACGTCACCAAATATTATTTGATTTTCACAAACTACCACATTTTTGCTAATTTGTAACAAGATGTATTAATTTGTCACTATTGTTAGTTTTTTGTAATTAAGAATCACGATTGGCTGAGTGAACGAGCTATTCTTGCCGCCAAGAACAAAGACGTCTACGAACTTAACAATATTATTCAGTTCCTTTTTTAATGTTTCGCAATTTTATATGTTTTTGTTCTAACTTTCTTCTTTTTTAGTGCAATCGATCTGCTTTAGTTCATCAAAATGCCGAGGAAGCAGCAGAGCGATGTGCATCCATACTTGAGGATGCACGGTTGCGAGCACGGCGATCGCGTTCTGCAGCTTCAGATCTGCTTCGTTCTCAACAGAATGAACGCGACAGGCTGAGAGTGGCTGAAAGACGTCAAAAATATTGTATACCCACCAGCATTGTGAAATTAAACATATTAGAAACGTGTGCTTTATCTTTTCTTTCTTTTCCATTTAACCAGACTGAGCCACAGCAACGCGTGGCCGGGTACAGCTAGTTATTTATAAAAAAAGAGTGGAAACATCTAAGTTTCAAACCATAGCACGCTTAAAATATGTATTTCCAACTTCAATTGCGTCCAGGGCCATTGCGAGACAGTCGCCAGTGCGGAAACCAAAAATGCCGTCCCTATCCCTAGTTCAATTTAAATATTTTTTAATGTGGAAATACGTTGTTTTCATTTTGCTTTTAATTTAATTTAAAAATAAAACTACCACAAGAGAGTATTTGTTCGTTTGTTTAAAGAAATATTACTCTCGTCGACTCCAATAGGATCCCTTGTATGGAGTATTTCAACTTTTTTTAAGTGTTTATCAGTTTTTGTTTGAAAATATTTGAATTCAAAAGATTAACGAAAGTTATTGGGCATAGGCCAACCCATTGTTCGTGACTGAGTGGATACATTGTAGGTAGGTAATCATTGTAAATTATCGTTGCGTACTACAATCCTTCATATTTGTTTATAGTCAAACTGGATTCTGAGAGTCTTACGTAGGTATCCATATTCTGTGTCATATCTAGTTTCATTACACAGTTAAGAGCATCGAGAATACGCTGAGGAAAAAAACACATCCTTGTATTAAGAGATATAACATAACCCAAATTAAATTGTGTGCTAGAGTGCAAGGGTTGTAACAGACCACTTTTTTCGATTAAGATACGTTTGAGTATAAGTTCAATCATTTTGTTTTAAGTATTCGAATTCATTCAGTTGACCATTTTGCGTTTTGTGGATAAAAACGTTTTTTAAATTCAAGGTGACTAAGAATCAAGAAGACAGGCACAACAAGGGACGGCTAGCGCAGACAGACAATCCAAGAAGCGACCTGCAGCCGTCTCTTCGGCCGCCTGTGTGCGCCCCAACATTGCACTATATACGTGGGGTCCTGATTGCGCTTTCCAAAAGCCAAATCAATTAACTCTTAAAAAAAGAGTAGAGAAAATTCGTGGTTTTAAAAATGTTTTATTTATATTACATCTAAAAAATAATAAAAGCTTATTTAGTTTTGTTCTTATTCGATCTTGAGATTCCAAATTTGAAGGCGTGGTAAAGGACCAAAGAAAGTATGGCTGGATAAAGTGAATCGTTCATCGAAGGAAGGAAATATAACCTCTTCGTTTGATGAAAAATGCTTTCCACGAAGGAATTTTTTGAGGTGTGAGAACAGCCAGAAGTCAGAGGGAGCTAAATCTGGCGAATAGGGTGGATGCTGCAACAATTCGTACCCCAATTCACTGATTTTCGCGATGGTTTTTTGAGCTGTGTGAGCAGGTGCATTGTCTTGATGAAAAATGATTTTTTTCTTCTGCAAACCGGGTCTTTTTTCACAAATTTTTTCATCCAACTGGTCCAAAAGGTCACAATAATAATCAGAGTTGATTGTCTTACCAGTTTGGAGATAATCTATCAATAAAATTCCTTTTGCATCCCAAAAAACTGACGCTAACACCTTCTTGGCCGATTTCTGGACACGAACTCGCTTCGGAGCCAAAGTGCCTGGTTCACACCACTCCTTAGCCTCTTGTTTTGATTCAGGATCATGGTGGTAGACCCAAGTCTCATCCATAGTGATGAATCGACGCAGAAAATCCTTTTTATCCTTTCAAAATTGCTCCAAATGTTGCTCAGAAAGTCGCATTCGAACGTGTTTTTGTTGCATTGTTAGCAAATGCGGCACCCATTGTGCACACAGTTTTTTGAAACCCAAAACTTCAGCCAAAATATGCCATGTTGTTCCATGTGAGATGCCTATGGTGTCAGCTATCACATCCACAGTCGATCGATGATCTTCCAAAACCATATCCTGTATTTTCGCTATGATTTCTGGTGTTGATGCACTTTTTGGACGTCCTGAGCGTGGATCGTCTTCAACGCTTGTACTGCCACGCTTAAACTCCAAAACCCATCGGTGAACGGTTGGAAATGAAGGAGAAGACTCCTTTAATACTTTCACCATCTTTGCATGGATCTCAGTAGCCGATAAACCTTCCAAAACAAAGAATTTAATCACTGCACGATATTCGGATTTTTCCATTGTTAAAAAATACACTGACACGTCAACTTCAAATGGCTTGTAAACAAAGAATGAATTGACAGATCGAAATGAAATTTTGAGTACGTTCTTATGAAAGATGAAATATTAAAATGGCGTAGAAATTTTGGTTTTTCTACTGTTCCATAGATGTCGCTTTCAAAACTTTTTGACTAATCTAGTATGTTAAGTAGTTGGCCATACCATCAGTCCCGTGCCTGCCATCCTTGCCGTCCTTGCCAGGGATGCCGGCGGCGCCGTCCACCCCATTACGGCCCGGCACCCCATCCAGGCCCGGCTCACCCGGCACCCCGTCACGTCCGTCCAACCCTGGGTGTCCGTGCCAGCCCGTCTCGCCTGAAAAATATATACGAGTACATACAGCTAAGACCTTAAAGTTTTCGGAATGAACAAGTTTGTCGTTGTCGTTGCTGGACCTGGTAGTCGAGGATCCCCTCGCCATTGCAACGTCAATTTAATTGGAAAATGAACCTGCGCCGTGGAGTTTGTTTTGAGTGAGTGAGTCGTTGCACACCAGCAAACTGCCGGCCACACCACTGTATTGGATCCGATGGCACACCGAAGTGAAACGATTGGAGCACACCGCCATATTTTTCCTTTTTTTAAATTATAAATATGACTTAAGTTATAGGCATCCTTATATCCCCTATAATAATACTAGGCGAAAACATTGGCGGATTTTTTTAAGGTAAAATCAAATCGGATTCTTCCACCAATTTTCCGAGATCGGGCCTAGAATCAATTTTACAATAATTTTTACGCCTGTTGAACATCTTCGAAGTTTCGATATTTTTGGATGGCGGTAATCCAACTCTGTGACAACTTGAGCAAAATAATTATCTTGAGGTTGCTTTTTTGCGAAATGTTTTGCTTGGCAAAATTGGCAAACTGTATCTAAGACTACAGTCATGTCGAATAACAGCACTTCATTCAGATTACGTCAAAAACCATCCTGTGCCATCTGCTGCCGGACTATTCGCTTTATTCACTTATCCGGACATGCATTTGGAAATTTTATTCACCTCTAGTAGCTCTTTTATTCACTCATCGCTCATATTCGTTCTACGATTAATGCCAGATTGTTTTATTAATTGAATATTTGTTTATCAGTTATTTTCTGCCTTCAAGGTTTTTGGCTCTCATTTGCTTGCTCCCTTAACTGGGCCCTGTGCTCATCAAGTATAAGTTATTTTGTTACACAAGTGTCAGCTGATTTTCAGATAATTTCCTCCTTCTAAGCATTTTTTGAGCGACAATAACAATAACTAAATATTTGAATATGGCAAAATAATTCTTTAATTAATTTTCAGTGCGTGTGTGTACTCTGAATACGAATGACAACAAATATATTTTCGTTTGTTAATAAATCTGTTCACATTTTAGTAATGCAAGTATCTTATACGTGTATATAGTATAAGTTTTCTATCGAGTTTTTACTTTGACAGCATACGAGTAATATGTTTAAAAATTAGAACTCATTAGAACACTTTATACTGTTTAGATATACTCGTATTATGATATTTATGAGAAAAATCAATTACAATACACTGAAATTATAAAGAAAAAAATTCGCGATTACAAGAATACACATATGCATAAAAAACTATCTGAAAAATTCTGAGTCATTAGTGCTGTAATATATCGCAAATTTAGCGATATGTTAGTTAATACATCATTCACTGGGCTGTAGTCATTACGATCTCTGGAACGAAATTAAGGGCCAAATGAGTCAAGTTGTTGCTATCGTAAGTTTTCTAAAATATGAACTGAAAAAAAAATAATGAGAACGAACAACAAATTAAGAATTCACAAAACATATGTAAGGCCATAAATAAATGAGAATGAATAACCACAATATCAACAAAAGTAATATAACCGTGCAATTATTATTACCAGATTGGGATCCTTTTTTTTCGGGTATCATCGGGAATCGAACACGATACTCTCGGATGAAAGTCAAGTATCTTATCAACCGTGGCCTAGTTGGTAAGAAGCGAGGTAGTCTAAGTATTGTCGGGGACGGTAAAGCAAATATATGTTTTTTGGGTCACCTCGAAAATAGTTTTCAAACCATCTTAGCCGACTCGCTCTCAATTTATTGATTATGTTATGTCAGGATAATTCAACAAAATATTAAAGATTAATATGAATCAGTTACCTTTAGGTCCCGGAGGTCCAATAGGCCCCGGGCCTCCTTTGTCTCCGGGAGGTCCACGGTCCCCCCGCGGGCCTCGGGGCCCTGCCGGACCGATGGGCCCCTGTGCACCTGGCGGGCAATAGTCTTGGGTTGCTTTGCAGAACCCTTGCACTACTTGATACTGTAAATAAAAAAAATAATATCTATAAAATAAAGACGTGGAAACATAATGTTACGGGGATATGAAACTAAGACAAGAGCAGACACTAAAAACCAAGACCTTGATGCATAGCTTAGAAACAGTAGCGTAGCCAGGCACTAGCATCTGGGCAGTCGCCATGGGTGCGGATAACATGAAGGCATCCTCGGCACCGTTTAGTTCCGAATTCCAAGATTTAATATTATATAATACTTTGACAAAATTGAAAAACGGTGAATATTGAAATTCATGCAAACGAATTCCAATTAGCACAAATGAAGAAAAAAAAACGACTAAATAGTATGCACATAATGTGTTTTACATAAATAGTATTTTACAATCCATTTACAAAAAAGCGATAGGTAAGTTAGATTTGTACATAAGTGAATCCTGTGAAATGCAAGGACTCACTGTTAAGGTTAAATATTTATTCATTCTTCAATTTGACTTCCTACCAAAGTTTTATTACACAGTCTTTTCGGCTCGAGTGGATTCTTTGTAATTCTTTTTCGAAATTTGTAAATCGGTTGTACATTTTATATAAATTCTCGGATCTCACACTAAACAAACGTCCTACCATTTTCGTTCATGGTGGTGTTAAAGAAAGTTGTGTTGTGATCTGTGATATCTGGCAAATCGGCAATCCAGCATTCAGCAATTTTAGCATTCAGCAATTTATTTTCCAGCATTCAGCAATTTATTTTCTTTGTTTTATGTATATTTTTTGTGTTGTTATTATAAGACTTGTAATTGATTTACATGTAAATATGACTTGATATTTATGTTTCTTTTTTCACAATAATAAGTTTATCATATTTTCAAAATACGATTACTCATTATTATTTATTACAATATAATTTTAGAAAAAAAGGCTTCAAAAACCTAGCAACGTCTCTGCTCAGAAATGAGAATTCTTGAAGCAATTATGTTGTGTACTTAGCGAAATCTTGGAAAAGTTGGTGAACTAGACATAATATTTCTCACTGAACCTTTATGCATTCCAGCAGTTTGATCCTAAACTTACTTTCTTATAGTACTTCGTCTCTAAATTACGTTAGAACAACACTTCTTCTAGCCATTTAGATCAGATTTTTCCACTCAAATCTATCCTCCGCCCCCTGAAAGTTGACAGGCTTGTGCCAGCAGCTTTTCTTATCTGGTCACGGGTGAATGAGTGCCCCTTGCTATTCTGATCAGTGACACTGTCGAGCATCATCAGTTTGTCTCTTCGGACTCTTGTCTTCTTCGGGCTTGTTACAGGAATATAAAGAAAAGTTTTTCGCAGAAATTCAACTTACTAAGGATTAATTCATTTGTATGCCACTCGGTTTATGACATTAAGAAGTTAACGCCATGATTACATTACCAAAACACTAAAAGCTTTCCTTTCTTGCTTCGTCTGTCTGTTTCTTTCCAGGTCACCACCCCATACATGGAGATTGGAAACACGAAGGTTTGGACCAGCCTAATTTTGTTTGATTGCTCATCCTTTCGTATTGTCACCAAAAGTCTTCTTACTGTTACGTGAATTTAGATTTTCATTTTTATTTTATATTCACACCCGCACATGCTGCATAAATAATTAAAATAATAATTATACACACGGTTTCCAAGTGTTATAGGCAACCAGTGATTTAAATTTACCCGACTGTATCTTCTGCCATAAGTCAAATTTTCGAGATGTTGATAGGGAGTTCACAACGTTTACTTTCATCCTTTATTCCATACAGAAATTCTGCCATTATACATTTCGTCGATCGGCAAGTTCAATCTGCTATATCCTTTCATTTGCCAGATTTTATGACGCTTTTTTATTATACACACATACATACCATCACGCGTTTACTTGTCGGGGTAGACAGAGAAGAGAGAGAGCACCAATTTTTCCTATTGCTACACAAATTTTTCCCCTATTCTATCCATATACCATCTTATACAATTACTCTGACTGATTAAACCTGATTAAATTTCTTCGTTTCAAAATATCATAAACTTGACCCAACCATACATTCCTTGGTCTTCCTCTACGATGCCTTCCACTCACATTTGCACTGTATATTTGTTTTGTTAGTTTTTCTTCATTCGTTTAATGTGTCTAATCCGTCGCTTTTTTCATCTTACTCAACACACCAGCCTTAATTTTGCATTCATCCCTAATCACTTCGTTCCATATTCTGTCATACATTGTCACTCCATATTTATTTTGAGTGTAGGCTTTTCTACAGCATTTATTCGGTATTTTTCAGTCTTGTTCCACGTCCATGTTTCACTCCGATAAATGAAAGTTGGTACTAAAATACTATTGTGGACAATTTTTCTTCTTCTTTCTTTTATAAATATGGTTATATATGGTGCATCTGGTGGGCTATATATGGTGCATCTGGATAGCTATACAGATTTTTTTCCATCCAACCAGTTTTACGAAAAACTAATTCAGATGATAAATTTAGATGGTAAGAGCGAATCTGTTGGGAATCGAATTCAGGATGTTACTCTTGCTTAGCGTGAATGCAAACCATTGAACTACGGCGCGGTTTTAAATTTGAACCTTAAAGATAAGAGTTAGTGCACACTCACCGGTATTCTGGAGTAGCTGGTGAGCCAGACCCACGAGTCCCCGCCAGGAGCCAGCTCCCCCTTGGCCTGCAGCTCTCCCCGCAGCTTCGGGTTGAAGAACTCTACGTGTGGGCCCACTGTGTTGTCCTCAGTCTAAAAATATTAGCAAACTCATTAATAAAAAAATTGATTGTATAGAATCTGACAGATCACAGAAAAATCAAAATTGAATTTCTTTACTGTACATATGGTGTAAGGGGGTGTAACACAATCTTAACAAACCAAAAGTCAATCTAACTTGTATACGACGCACCTGCTAATTAACTGACGAGGCACTGACGGCCGAGTACTGGTGGTATAGCCATAGATGAATATCAACATCTTTCTACACATAGAAGAACGAAAATACCTCTTTTTTCTTGCATCATTTGGTATAGCGCTTCCTAACTAGCACAACTTATTAAATACTCGTAAATAAGGGGAGATGAAAGACTTGAAATATTGTTGTCGAAATGATTTCGACTTGAAATTGCAAAGTGCCAAAATGCGTTGTAAATACTTGCCGGTCAAACACAAACAACTCATTGATATTATATATGCCTGAAAATTAAAATTTACATCACAGCCAGTGACAACGCGAGAAAAAAAGATGGGCTCAATCAAAAACAAATAGTCCGCGAAATAAAAAAACATCACGTTATATGTTTATTAACTCTCGTACATACATACATACGAGGGTGGTCCGATAAGGGCTTAGCCTTCAAAAGAATAACAAAAATTTTGGAAAAGTGGCGATTTATTTCTTAACATAATCTCCTTTGAGTTCGATACACTTGACCCAGCGATGCTCCAACTTCTTAAACCCATCTGAAAAATACGTTTTCTGGAGGTCTGCAAAGTAGGCCTCCGTGGCGGCGATAACCTCCTCATTCGACTCAAATTTCTGCCCGGCGAGTGACTTTTTCAAATTTGGAAACAAAAAGAAGTCGCACGGGGCCAAATCCGGAGAATACGGTGGATGGGGGGCAGCAGCTCGTAGCCTAATTCTACCAATTTGGCCGTGGCGACGGCGGAGGTGTGAGCCGGTGCGTTGTCATGATGGAAGAGCACTTTTTTCTTCGCCAAATGGGGCCGTTTTTTCTGCAATTTGGCGTCGAATCGGCCCAATAATTCGGCATGTAGAGCCCTGTGACCGTTTTGCCCTTCTCCAGGAAGTCGATGTAGATCACACCTTTTGAATCCCAGAAAACGGTGGCCATCACCTTTCCGGCCGATAAGTCTCGGGTGTGTACCAGTGTATCCATGTTTCGTCGACGGTTACGAAACGACGCAGAAACTCCTTCGGATTGCGCTTAAACATCGTCAAACACTGCTCTGAAGTGGTCTCACGGTTGCGCTTGTTGTCCGGAGTGAGCAAACGCGGCACCCATCGCGCCGACAGCTTTCTCATGCCCAATACTTCATGCAGGATATGACCCACGCGGTCTTTTGAGATGCCTACTGTCTCAGCTATCTTGCGCACCTTCAATCGGCGGTCTGCAAATACGAGATCGTGGATTTTTGTCACGTTATCCTCCGTGGTAGCCGTTTTCGGGGCACCTGGGCGTGGCTCATCAAAAACCGACGTGCGACCACGTTGAAACTCGTTAACACTTCCCTTACTGTGCTAAAAAATTACGCCAGTTACGGTGTTGGACACTGAGGGTACACTAAAAATGTATGTTTTAAATTAAAATTATGCAAAATCTATTCGTTTTTTTTTAATTAGCTATAAACATCATTTTATTGTGTAATAAAATGTCGAATAATATAAAATAAGTGTAAGAAATGATAAAATAATAGTTGAAACAGAGAAGTGACATTTCTATACGAATATAATTTTCCCACTGCGTCGTTCGGTCTGCGCAACGTTTAGAATGCGCATGACTGAAAAGAGGTCTCCAACCTTTTAAACCAATTTTTGACGGTCGCCATCGAAGGAGAAGAGTCACCGTACACAGCATCCAAGCGCTCTTTGATTTCGCTGCGCGATTTCCTTTTCAAAAATAAGAATCGAATCACCGATCGATATTGCTCTTATTCCATTTTTCTCAAATCCGCGGACATGCTCGCTTCCACACGCGGTAAAAACAAAACTACGCGTCCGATTCGGCTGAAATTTTGACAGTAGTTGTCAACGAGAATGTACTAAGCGATATAAAATTGCTTTTGCGATAGTGGTGCCATCGGGCGGTGAGGCTAAGTACGTATCAGACCGCCCTCGTACCATCACGCCATTTCCCTGTCCGGGTAGGCAGAGGAGAGAGCGCTAAACTTTTCTATTAAGAGATACTTTCTTCTCATACAGCTCCTAATGTTTCCCTTATAATATGTCTTTTATAAAATCAAAAAGAGGGCGCTCTTGACGTTTTATTACGAAACAGAGCTACGAGTATACCATAAGGTCATCCATTTGTTATTATATTTTATTTTAAATAAAATTTATACGACGTATTCGATAGTTGTGTTTATACCAGTGGTGGTGAACCTATGACCCGCGGGTCAGGCACTAGCCCACGAAAGCTTTTTAAATGACCCACGCGTTGATTTTTATAAACTTATTTTTTTATATCATAAAAGAGGGTCCACATACTATATTCGTGTGAAAAATTATTTTTCTCAATGTATTTTATAAAATCCTCACAGGGGGCTCACTATTCCAGTGAGTTACGGGTATGGCACACCCGGGGTACCTGATGCTGGACGCTGATCAGTCCTTTAACACTTCCATCCGGTCAGCGCCCTCCCAATCCTACACCTACCTTCCTATCTTAATTCCTAGTTCATACCCTTTGGTGATCCTATACAAAATATTCCTTCTCCCCAAAACTGGTAGGGTCGCAGTGAGACACACTCTGCTGGAGGGTGTGTATCTATAAAATGCTGCGTAACGCCTAGTTGCATCCCATCGGCAACACTACCAGTAAGTCCTATCCATATGGGTAGGGCGATGGCGAGTCTCTGGCGCCAGAAAACGAGAGACAACCAGCTAAGGGAAGGAAATCCCCGACAGAAAAACCCTGGTCCTCCAGGTTGGGGGTTGGGCGTGGTGTCAACAGCTCCACCCCATAAAAAGCCTACCGTTACGAAACCTAAAAGAGATATAGCCGGACTGAGATTGCACCGACCTAGCAAACGGAAAAAGGACGATGATTTGAAAATTGCTACATGGAATGTTCTTTCTTTATACCGTGCCGGAACACTGAGAATACTTTTGGATGAACTCAATAAATACAAAACTGACATAACAGCCCTTCAAGAGGTGAGGTGGATAGGAAAGGGAGTAATAGAAAAGCGCGACTGGACCATCTTTTACAGTTGTCATGAAAAGAATCATATATTTGGAACGGGTTTCATTGTCTCAAAGAGAGTGAAGCACCTTGTTATCGGATTTAATGCTGTGAACCATAGAATATCGCATCTGAGAATAACTGGAAAGTTCTTTAATTACAGTATAATTAATGCTCATGCCCCTACAGAGGAGAAGAGCGACATTGAGAAGGAGGAATTCTACAGTAAACTAGCAGAAACATACCAGGACTGTCCAAAACATGATATTAAAGTGGTGATTGGGGACTTTAATGCTAAGATCGGGAAAGAGTCGGTATATACCTCAGTAACTGGAAAACATAGCCTGCATACTGTGACAAGTGATAATGGTTTAAGACTTGTTGATTTTGCAGCCTCTCACAACATGATAATAGGCAGTACATGCTTCCCACGAAAGAATATACACAAGGGAACGTGGAAAACCCCGGATGGAAGAAATGTCAATCAAATAGATCACCTCTTAATTGACGCCAGGCATAGATCCAACTTAATGGATACACGAACATATCGCGGAGCAAATGTAGACTCTGACCATTACTTAGTAATAGCAAAGGTTCGATGTAGGATTTCCAATGCGAAAAAACAGAGGGGTACACGTTCAACCCGGATTAATACAGACCATTTAAAAGCACCAGAAACTGCAGAACAATTCAAAACATTGATCGGTTCAAGATTGGACGATGCCGATATGAACCTGGACCAGGATGATGTCAATACACACTGGGAGACTGTTAAATCTGTAGTCACCTCCACTGCTAATGAGGTTCTGGGAAATAGGCAGGCACCACTACGAGAAGAATGGTTTGATGCTGAATGCCAACATGCTACTAATGAAAAAAATGAAGCATATCTCAGGATGCAACAACGGCATCATACACGACAAGCTGTGCTGGAGTATAAAGAGTTAAGGAGGAAAGAGAAGAAATTGCACAGAAAGAAGAAGCGTGTATACCTGGAAAACCAAATAAAGGAAGCAGAACTGTCGCATTCACAGAATAACACCAGACTTTTCTATCGTAAAATCAACAACCAACGGAAAGAGTTTAAGCCTTGAACAACTATGTGTTATGATGGTCGGGGAAATATTTTAAACGACAGTCAAAAGGTTCTGGATCGATGGGTGGAATACTTCGACGTCCTTTTGAATGGTAACCAACATGGAGCAACAAGCGGGAACCAACAAGTAGAATACGACACCACTGATGTTGATGATAATGAGCCATCCCCAACCTTGGCTGAGATTTCAATTGCCATAAAGAATCTCCATAATAACAAAGCACCTGGATGTGATAATCTACCCGCTGAGGTGTTCAAGCATGGTGGCGAGGCTCTCCACAATCATATTCACAAAATCATCTGTGACATCTGGCGCTACGAAATACTACCAAATGAGTGGAATTGTGGTATAATATGTCCCCTGCTCAAAAAAGGAGACCCCATGAGTTGCTCCAATTATAGGGGTATCACCCTTTTAAATATAGCATATAAAATACTCTCAAACATTCTTTGTAATAGATTGCAGAAATACTCCGAATGCATAATTGGAAAATACCAAACTGGATTTCGTAGGGGAAGGTCAACAATAGATCAAATATTTTCACTTAGACATATATTGGAAAAGACTGTAGAGTTCAACATTGATACATACCACCTCTTCATAGACTTTAAGGCTGCCTACGACACGGTCAATAGGACAAAACTCTATGAAGCTATGGCTGAATTTAATATCCCTGTCAAACTCATTAACCTAGTCAGGCTTACAATGTCCAACGTTGAGTGCCGTGTCAGAGTGCAAAAGGATCTGTCTGAACCTCTTAAAACATTTAATGGACTTAGACAAGGAGATGCTTTGGCGTGTACGCTGTTTAATATGGCTTTGGAAAAGGCCATTAGGGATAGCGGCATACAAACAACAGGCCATATATTCAGTAAATCTGTGCAGCTCCTGGCTTATGCAGATGACATTGACATCATAGCGAGGTCGGAACATGAACTTATAAATGCCTTCCGAGCACTAGCAGCATCAGCAAAAAACCTAGGCTTGGTAGTCAATGAGACCAAAACAAAATATATGCCCGTAAATGGACGCCAAAACCCAATAAGTCTACAAATAGACAACTTTACCTTCCAAACCGTTTCTGAATTTGTGTATCTCGGTACCATGGTGACAAGTAAGAACGATGTTTCCACTGAAATAAATCGAAGATTAATAGCTGCAAACCGATGCTATTTTGGACTGCAGAGGTACATGAAATCACGACATCTCTCTAGAAGAGCCAAAACTCTACTTTATAAAACACTCATCCGACCTGTGCTCACCTATGGCTCAGAATGTTGGACTCTAAGTAGAGTGGACATGAGGGCTCTGGGGACATTTGAGAGGAAGATTCTGCGCAAAATATATGGCCCCATTTGCAATAACGGAGAATGGCGTATCAGGTATAATCAGGAGCTGTACGGTCTGTATGGAGACCCTACCATAACACAAGAGATTTTAATTGGGAGACTCAGGTGGGCTGGACACGTGCAGCGAATGAGTGAGGAAGACATTCCGAGAAGGCTCTTGAATGGCACACCGGGGGGTCGAAGAAGGCCAGGAAGGCCGAAGCTTCGATGGCTGGATGGTGTCAATAGGGATGCGCAGCTCATTGGCATCCAGAACTGGCGAACAGCAGCACAGGACCGCCAGTCATGGAGGCGTGCTTTAAAGGAGGCCAAGACCCGACCTGGGTTGTAGAGCCATTGTTGATTGATTGATTTTATAAAATCTATCAACAGAAATAAACTTGGAAATTAATTGACTGCGAAATTCGTTAAACTAATGTATACGGAATATAAACCTTCTTCTTCTTGATGTGCCCTGTCAGGTCCCCCCGACGTTGGCAATCACTCTGGCGAAGGCTTCTCTGTCTTGCGCGACCCGGAACAGCTCCTCCACACGTCCCATTCCGGTCCAGTCTCTTATATTTCGCAGCCAAGACGTTTGCCTTCTACCAGGACCACGATGTCCCTCGATTTTCCCCATGAGTATTAATTGGAGTACACTATATTTATCTCCACGCAGAATGTGACCCAGATATGAGATCTTACGGACCTTAACATCTTTCAGCAGCTGTCTACTGCAGTTAGCTCTCCTCAAAACCACTGAATTACTGACCAGATCTGTCCATGGTATGCGAAGCATTCTCCTGTGCAACCACATTTCGAATGCTTCTAACCTATTCATAGTATGCACTTTCAGGGTCCAAGTCTCTGCGCCATACAATAGTACAGACCAGACGTAGCACCTCAACATTCTCTGCCTTAGTTTCAAATTCAAGTTATCATTGCAGAATATTGATCTCATTTTGTTGAATGAACTACGGGCTGCTTCGATCCTACACTTCACCTCCACATCTGGGTCCACAGAAGCTGTAATCATACTGCCCAGGTATTTAAACTGTTCCACCCTTTCCAAAGATTCACCGCCAAGTCTCAATGTTACATGGGAGTAATCGGTCCTGCTAAATGCCATCCATTTTGTCTTTTTTTATTAATGTTCAGGCCTAATTCTTCTCCTGCATTATTAATGCTTATGAGGAGTTCCTGAAGATCTGCGATGTTATCAGCCAGAATGACAGTATCATCGGCATATCTTATATTATTGATATATTCGCCATTGATCTTCACTCCCCTTGTCGAGTTTTCTAGGGCTTTCTTAAAGACATAGTTAGAGTACATGTTAAAGAGCAATGGTGACAATATGCATCCCTGACGTACGCCTCTTCTAATTTCAATCTCCTCCGAGCGGGCGTTACCGACTTTAATTTCAGCCGTCTGGAATTGATAAATATAAACCTAATATTAAGAAACTATCTGAAAATAATTAACAACAGATTTCACATTAAATATACTTTTATCAACTTTATTATACATACATATATCTGTAACTATGTTTATTCATAAATAATATTTCATAATATTGTATATATGTGCTTTTCTTTATTCCTTATTCATTCAAATACTCAGTGCAGAGGCGCCACTGGATATGCGCCACGTGTCACCTGGTGCGGTAATTCATGGTATCACTCCATTGATATAAAATTTTTGACGTCGACCTTTATTTTTTGCTCTTCAATTGCAAAAGTAAAAGTTGTAAAACAAAAAGGAAACGTAAACCTTTTTAGAGGATTTTAAAAGTGAGAACCAAAAAAAGGGTCAACTGTCAAGTCTTTCGGTTAACAAAATTTCGGTGTTTCCAAATTATTGGTAACCCTTTTACCACATCTCCCCCCTCCGCCTCTTTCCAAGTGACGCCACTGACTTAGTGACCCACGGGCTAGTATTAAAAAAAATGAACAAAATTTGACCCATTTCTCAAAAAGGTTCACCATCACTGGTTTATACCATACTTATTTCAAATGGACCTCGTCCTACATTGGTCTTTAAGATAATCAAAACAAATATACACGTATGTACTCATTCATTGATTCACTCGCTTGGCGCAATTGGCTTATGCGATATGTACATATTGAAGAGTGTGGCCGGGAGATAACATTATTTTCGGCCAAATTAATTAAGCCTTCGGGTTTAGAACCACTAGATCAGGCACCGTACAGTACCCGGCGATAAGTAATACACATGGGGCTTAACAAAGAGACTGTCGGCCATAATCGGCTAACTTCGGTTTTGTAGAGCATCGTCTCTGTCGCAACTCTGTCTTGACAACGACTGACAAATCACGACGGACCACGTGTATGAATGACAGAGACGACGCTCTACAAAGCCGAAGTTAGCCGATTATGGCCGACAGTCTCTTTCTTAAACCCGATGTGTATTACTTACCGCCAGGTACTGTACTCGCAGTTTGTCGCAAAAGACAACAACACTCACACACGAATAGCGCGTGCGAGTTTTGTTACCAGAACACTTTAATCAAACTAGGAGCCTTTTTTTATTTATTTTAATACTTAAAGTTGGATAATTTTATCTAAACCTCAATTAGTCGAAGCGTACAAGTAACGGAATGTACAATATTGATTGCACTGAACTAGCTAAGCAATTTTATCACTACCTTATATTTTGTTGAATTTCGACATTGCAAAAATAAAATTTAACGTTAATATGTATCCTTCTACAGATTTCAAATGGCGAATTCTTCAAAGTTAACTATCTAGTTAGTGCTATCTCGAATCGAAATCTAGTTAGTGCCATCGGGAATCGAAGTCAACACCCCCGGGTGAAAGTCAAACGTCTTACCAACTAGGCCACGGAGGTTACCTTGTATTCGTTAAAGATCATTCATTCGACAAATTAATGATAATCGCATAATATTTTTGTAAATAATGTTTAATTAAATTTTTCACTCTATCTTACGATAAGAAAAAAATAATTTTGTCTTTTTCTACGATTACTTCAATGGTATAGTTGGAAATACGCTTGTTTCCCAACCCGGGGGTTGCGGGTTCGATTCACGTTTAAACCCAGATTTTTTATAAGCGGATTCCAGTCTAGTTTTCACTTACCATTTTTCGATTGCTTGGAAGAGATTGCCACATAGCAACCAGATTGAACTGTTTACAACGTAATAGTAATACAATACAATAAACAATCAATGTTCAATATAAGGAATGCATTCGAGAATTGAGATCTTGGATACTTGAGATGACTTAAGAACAAGTTGAACCTTCCTGCATAGTAAAAGATAATATTAATTGAGTAGGAAGCAGTTCTCAGTCGTCGACCAATTTGTGGGCCCGGCAAACGGCATATATCTCTTGCCCTTTGCCATATTACGGAACACTATCAGATTTCTCGGACTAAACTCTCGGACTTTTTATCAATAATAATGAATTTCAAATCAATGTTAAATATACGTTTGTTTACAGCGAATCTTATGGCCGTGCTCTATGACACATTTTGAAATGTACTACTAGTTGCTTTTTAATCTAACTAATTGAATAACAATAGTACTAATATTAAGAGCTATTCAATTCGTGTGGGGAGAAATACAATTCCTGTTCTAGATTTGATTCAATTAATAAACATAAAACAATATGAAAACACATAAAGTAACAAACATAACATAAGAAAACAAAATACTTGAAACTGATAACAATTAAAAACGTGTTTTTGTACTAAAACTCGAAGTATTTATGATTAATGACAAAATTTGAAAAGATATGCAAAAAAATCAAAATTGTGAACTCACCGCTGAAGAGCTACGTTTTGCTCGATGTTTACAATCGACATTTTTCTTCAGTACATCTATGATTTTCACTTCCAGTTCTTTATCCATATTTTCTAACACATTTTCCCACTTAATTTCGTATTGTTTATCGATAAAATGTTTTACTTCTTCACTAGACCACAAGTTTAAAATTTTCAAACGTTCTTCCAGTCTTACGTCGACGAATTTTTGTACTCTTTCAGGCGTCCACAAATCTACTGTTTCTGATTTCTGACTATGCTTATCGTTAACAGAGTCTTTCACTGATGTAAAATCGAGAGATTCCAAACGTTTATTTAAGGTTATATCTAGTAGGGATGTTAGTTCTTGCGATGACCACGTTTCTAATTCTTTTCTTTTTTCTTTCGTCCATGAATCCAGTTGTATCCTCGCGTCTTCCACCCATGATTCTTCTAGATGTTTAGCGAGATTGGTAGCGCGATGGAGCAAGGTGGCTTGAACTACAAGAATGAAACAGGCACAGGCACACAACAGCCAATGGACTTGCTTGCTGCTGGAGCTCGAAGTTTTTTCCTTTTTCTCAGTCATCTTCTGTGTCTTGTGGTTTCCTGGAGGTGCTGAGTGTGAAGTTGTCGCCGCTTGACACACTGAGCGACATGGCGGTGCGAGACTGTCGATAATCAACTGATTGATATGATGGGGACCTATGATCGTCGTCAGCGCTGCGCGTCGGTCATAAATTGAATCTCAACTACATATCACCAAGATGAATATGAAGTTAGCCGAGATTTATTTAAATTTCATATTATTACAACTTGTTTCAAACAGTGACTAAAAAAATACATTCATATTCAGTTACATGACTAGATTTTCCTTTTTCCTATCTCCTGCGATTTTCTATGCTTTGCTGATATTTTAATTAATTTCTCTATATTCCATTATGTGCATATCAGCACGCCATGTCCTTCACGGGGTAGGTAGAGAGAACATATTTCCATATTTTTCTATTCTAGTACACAAGTTTCGCCTCCAGCACATTCATACATGCCACGTTATGCACAATCTTTTATTATTAATTCTTCTCACTTTGAAATCTTCCAAATATACTTTTATATACTATTATTTTTGTTATTTTTCCATCGGTGAGTCTCGCCAACCATTATGCCATGTACTTAGCAATGGCGGAAGAAAGAGTATAGAATAGTGGCGGCCGGTGGACAAAAGAATTGGGGGTTTACCAGAGTAGGTGTCCAAATATCAAATAATATAAAGAAAAAAAATATTACATACATATTTATAAAGAAGTTCTATTCTCCGCTCTTTTTGTTTAGCGAAGACCTCAATGACCCTTTTGTTGAAATCAGGTATAGACTGAATTAGCTCTTTTTCGATGCTTAATATTGATACTAGTAAAGCGTCCAGTCTGTCCTGTCCTGGCTCATCGGATTTCTCAAAAATGATTTTATCCTTTTTAACGTAGAGAAACACCTTTCACTCTCAACATAAGTCATTGGAATAGTGCATACGAGTTTTAGTAACTTTGCAGTGTGAGAAAAATCTTCTAGTAAACCAGTATTATAAAACAGTTGTAAAATAAACAAAACACCATCAGCATTGGCAAAATCATCGCGAGCATAAATTGCAGAGTTCACCTTATAATTGAACTTTATTTAAAAAATCGTGTTTTTACCGTCAAAATAAAATCATGTTCGGGAAATTTTGACCTATACTCAGTAAATTTATCGCAATAGAATACTTTTGCTGCAGTTCGGTGAATGCAGAATGCAAAACGTTGTTTCATTTCACACAGAATTGTATCGCAGACTTCTTTACAAATAACTTGACTTCGAGGTTTTTATTCGTTTAGTCCATAGGTTCTCGACGTGGGCGATAACGCCCCCTTTTGGGCGTTTGAGACTTTCAGGGGGGCAGTAGAAGACCCAGAGAAAATTAGGGAGCGTTGAGATGGCACGGAGGGGCGTGGGCAGATTAAAAAAATATAGTCTAAAAAAGACAAAAAAAAATACGCTAATCACGTACTAACTAAAGTAAACTTTAATATTGGTTAATTTTTGTTATTGTATGTATTTTAATCATTTTTATCACGTGTGCGAAAATTCACATATTTCGGTAGTTCGGGAAGTGGATGAAAATTGAACTTAAAGATTCCATTACATTCAGATGTACATTAAATTGGATGATATAAAAAAAATAATTTTAGATTTGAATTAAAAATTTTCAAATCTTCCAATTTCACGTGAAATATCTCATATATAAATACAGGTAAAGTTAACAAAAGCCTGTTAATAAAAAATAGCAAAAAAATATGCTTGTAGCAATTCAGTTATAACAAGTTTTTGTTAAATAACGTGATTTTTGCAATCCTGCAAGAATTGACAGTATTATCTGTGCTTGTTCTAACCCGCACTCTGCTCCCGCATCACCCTTGCCCCCGCGCTTTACTTTCGCGCCGGGTGTTATAAACGAGTCAATGCATGTTTATCTTATTCCTGTCGATGCGTGTTATATGTCTCCAACCTATATAAAGGCAGTGATTGTTCATTTTATTTTCATTGGCATTATCGCGCGCAATTGATGACAGGGTTTTAAAAGTTGATCTTTTCACTGCTACTACTCACGTATCTGTAAAGTAAAAACCATGTCGGAAGCAAAAAAGAAGAGACGGCAGTATAGTGTGGATTATATTAAATACGGATTTATCGAAAATCCCACAAATCCATCATCGCCAATGTGCCTTATTTGTCAAAAAACATTTTCAAATGAAGCGATGAAGCCTTCTAGGCTTCAAGATCATTTTAATAAAATACACCCGGATAAGAAAGACAAATATGTGACCTATTTTCAACACATGAAAAAGAAGTACGAAATTCAGCCAACTATATCAAAACTTTTTTCATCAGCTTCTAATTAAGACGATGACGGACTTCGAGCTTCGTACAATATCTCATTGTTGATTGCTAAAACAGGCAAACCACATTGGGGAAGATTTAATTTTACCAGCAGTAAAATAAGTAATGACCACTGTGCTCCATAAACCAGCTGCAGATATTATCCGAAAAATTCCTTTGAGCAATAGTTCTGTGCAAAGACGAATTGATGAGATGGCTGAAAACATTGAAGAATCATTGTGCAATCATCTGCAGACTTGTCAATTTTCAATTCAACTGGATGAGTCCACTTTACCAACTAATGAAGCATTGTTATTGTCATACGTGAGGTTTATCAAAGATGAGAAAATATGTCAAGAACTATTGTTTGCTACCAATTTGGAAACAGATACAAAAGGAGAAACCATATTTCATACACTGGAAAAGTTTTGTGATGAAAAGGAAATTCCTTTTAATAATATTTTGTCAGTTGCTACGGATGGCGCACCGGCTATGACAGGGCGTCACAAAGGCTTCATAGTGTGCTTAAAAAATAAAGTTCCTGACGTGCTTGCTGTGCATTGCGTAATTCATCGCCAGCATTTGGTTGCGAAAAACCTGAGTGAACGCCTCCATACATCACTGCAATATGTTATCAGAGCAGTTAATAAAATCAGAAGTAACTCGTTGAATGACAGATTATTTAGTCAGCTTTGCATTGCCAATGATGAAGATTTCAACCGATTGCTGCTTCACACAGAGGTGCGCTGGCTGTCAAAAGGTACTTGTTTGACTCGATTTTACAATCTGTTTGGGTCTGTGATAGAGTTCCAAGGAAACAAAGACATGGAATTGCGCGACAACCTCATCTCATCAAAAAACGATATTGCGTACTTGACAGACCTGTATAAATTGTTTAATGTTGTCAATCTCCAACTTCAAGGCGACGACTTAAACTTGATTAAGACAAAAAATAGCGTCGCTGCTTTCGTGTCCAAACTGCTATTATACAAAAGAAATATCGGCAGACGTGAATTCAATAACTTTCCAAATTTATCAGCAGTATCATTCAAGCACGACGACTTGCTTGTTTATTGTCAACACTTGGAAAACCTCCACAGTGATTTCAAGGAACGATTCCAGGACATTTTAAACATGGACATACCAGTCTGGGTTTTGGATCCTTTTTTAAATGTCAACACAGCAGGATCATCCCAGTTAGAAGAAGAACTAATAGAACTGACGACAAATGAGGAATTAAAAATTAAATTTACCAAGAATTTTGGCTGCAGAAGCCGATTTTGCAACTGTACCCAGGATTATGGTCGATTGTTCAACGATTTCTGATAGCATTCCCATCTTCCTATTTAGCTGAACGTGGATTTAGTGCCATAGCAACATTGGTAACTAAAAAGAGAAATCGGCTCCATGTTACTGAACGCGGCGACTTACGGTTGTTTTTAAGTAAAATCAAGCCTGATATTAACAAATTCCTTAAAATACATCAAATTCAACCTTCTCATTAGATAAGTTATAAATTCAATGTCTTTTGAATGTTAATAAAAATACTTTTCAATATAATTAAGTATGTGCTTTAATTGTTCTCATTGAAACAGTCTTCTTTAAACTCAGAAATGGGATAGGGTCATATCCTACCTTACGACTATAGTATATAATATTACACTTTTAAATATAATCGTGGCAATAGCTGTTTTAGATTCGCAAGTAAAAAAAAATGGGGGGGCTTTAGAAAAAAAAAAATTCTCAAAGTTGAGAACCTATGGTTTAGTCGGTGGTTCAACAAAATTGTCCGTGGAGTTACGCACATTTTGAACACATTTTTCAAACTCACTGATATTGTTACGAATTATAACGGGATCTAAATTCTTAAATTGCATTTGTTTGAATAAAATATCACAGTGTGGCATAATTTTTTGGAAAAATTTATGCAAACAAACACAATAAATAATCCAAACAGTTATGTTTATCTTGCAAATGGCTCATAAAATTATATAGATAGGTAGAGAAGCGTTTAGCCAAGAGACGAAAATGCAAAAATATCATTGAAATCGAGAAAGGAATTTCTTACAAGTTACTAAACAAAACAATAAAGGAAGAAAATCGGTACCTAATAAAGTAGAAACGTTTGTTAGTTTGAAGACATATGCTCGCAAATATGAGTTTCACTGCGAGATAGAAAGACCAACAAATGGATAAGATAGAGAACCAAAGCCACGGGCGTAGTTGAGAGAGCAGATGCCTTAAAATGCAGCTGGGCAGGACATATTGCCAGATGCTTTGACTCTTGATGTACGAAAAAGACTGGAATAGCAACCTAGAACGGGCAAGAGAGGTGTGGGGAGACCACAGGCTAGATGGTCGGACGATATAAAACGGGCCGCAGGGGTGAAGTGGATGCAGTGTGCCCGAGATAGGGAGTTGTGGAAGACCGAAGGGGAGGCCTATTTCCTGGGATGGATCCAGAACGGCTGAAGAAGAAGAAGATGCTCGCAAAGAAATATGTACTAAAAAGACGCCCCAGTTTAAACGCTAGGAACAAATCATCCCTTCTATGCGGTGGTCATATTTAAAAAACAACTTTAAATTTATGTATTATTATCCCAGCGTACTATCATATCGCGTCATTCGGGTGTTTCCGAGATCACTCAATATTTACCGAATTTGTTACGTGCGTGCACCAGAATTACTAGAAATTCTTATTCAAATATCGCTGTCTCAGATTTACTGTTCTCTTCTAATTTCAAAGCAAATTATCATGATTTTGGGACGGACTCAAATGCACACGAACAGCGAGTTCTTCGTGTAAACTTACACACACACATGCTCGCAGAATGCGTCCGGGTGCAAAACACATGTATACAAAAAATGTTCTCTAACAAATCCAGTTTCATATTGTAGTGACCCATGTCGACATAAATATATTAATTTTTCATAAATATTGTTATAATAATATACCTTTTCGCTATACTTCTTTAGGTGTTTATTGTTATATAAATTTAGTAGTTCGGCGCACGAGAGCAATAATGAGCCAGCCGCTACTGGTATAGAATCAAAAATTTGTATGTGGAATACTCGTACTTGGGGAGCAAAGCAAAGGAAATTAAATGAACTGTATGAATGTATGGAAGAACAGAGTCTAGATAAAGTAAATTTCGGGAGTTGTGGGAAATTTATGAGCAAAGGAAGTTTATACGATGATCTCAAAAGGTCGGGTGTTAGGAAATTTGTCAAAGCAAAAGGAGTCGGTGCCATGATCTCAAAAGGTCGTTTTTTTGGGAAGATGTCAGAGTTAAGCAAGGAGCTGATGCGACGATCTCATAAGGTGGATGCTGGGTAAAATATCAGAGCAAAGGAAGGAGTGGGTGCGATGATCTCAAAAGGTCGGGCTCCGGGGAAAATATCAGAGCAAAGCAAGGAGCTGATGCGACGATCTCAAAAGGCCGGGTACTGGAAAAAATGTCAAAGCAAAGGAAGGAGTCGGTGAGATGATTTCAAAAGGTCGGATTTTGGAGAAAATTTCAGAGCAAAGCAAGGAGTTGATGCGACGATCTCATAAGGACGGGTGATGGGAAAAATGTCAGAGCACAAGACTGAAGCAAATGAAAATGTTAGAGCGGAGGAAGGAATCGGTGTAATGATTTCAAATGGTTGGGTGTTGGGGAAAATGTTTGAGCGGAGGAAGGAGTCGGCGCAATGATTTCAAATGGTTGGGTGTTGGGGAAAATATTAGAGCGGAGGAAGGAGTCGGTGCGATGATTTAAAAAGGTCAGATTTTGAGGAAAATTTTCGAGCAATGAAAGAAGTTGATGCGACGATCTCAAAAAGTCGGTGCTGGGAAAATGTCAGAGTAAAAAAATGCTGGGGAAAATATCAGAGTAAAGGAAGGAGTCAATAATGCAATGATTTCAAAAGGTCATGTGTTGGAGAAATTTCAGAGCCAAGGAAGGAGTCGGTGCGACAATCTCAAAAAGTCGGGTGTTGGGATAATTTGGCTAGTTCTACAAAATATTTCGCTATCAAATAATATTTAAACGTTTGCTAGTTACGAGTATGTCAAATTATATTTATTAATTTACAAACATTTGTTGAGATTCGTACCTAGTTTTTCAACTCATCAGGACTCTTTCTTACAGTAGGTATATACAAGTTTGAAGTTATACAAGCATTTGGTTGGGATGAGAATGAAAGACAAAATTCAAAATAAGGTTTTTATTACGTAAACAAATTTAAACAATCTTTCAACAATAATCCACTTCTTTTCTATAATAAAATGATTTCTATGATTCAGACGACTTCAATAAATCCATTATGAGAGCGCCATGTCCTTTTTAATAACTTAATGTTTACGAAAGAAAAAAATAACATGAATTGTCTTTAAACGTAAAAAAATATCTACTGTTTGGCATTTTACATCCATGAGAATTCAAAGTTTGTATTAAACCTGGAGAAAATCAGAACACAAAATGGATACTATTTTAATAAGGAAGATAATGTGTATATTTTGTACATTGCCCTCTCGTATGTCAATAAAAACACTTTGGTTTTCTGCTGGGACTGAAAACTTTCCAAAATTACTGTTTTGCAAGAAAAAGGTTAAATGAAAAAATGTAATCTTAAAAAGAATCAGCCAGGCAAAAATAAATGTTTTTAAGTGTTTTATATTACTAACTAGGCCAACTAGTCCACCGTAAATGATGTCATGTAGATACGAGTAGCATATGGTTCATAAGATATTTAACGGAGTCATCGAACCGTACTACAAGATCACGAAATAACAAAAATATTTTAAAACACAAATTAACCTCTTCAGACCTGAATTAATTCAAAGGTTTTAAAAAATATATTCTTGCTTGTGAGTGTATTATTTACGCTAAATGCAAAATTATGTCGTATTAGTTTAGATAGATGGCGTGCAAAAGTTCTAAGTCGATAATACAGCATCTTACACATAATTTGTTATTAGAAAACATAAATATACCACAAAGTTGTTTACAAAGTGCATATGCACTGCGTGTTCATTATAATGGACACCAGGTCTGAAAAGATTAATTTAATTATAAATTCTCTCAGATTCAAATTCCAGAAGTTCACTATAAGACTAGAAGAGTTACAGATATCTTTCATTATTGAAGCCTTTTTGACAGACCAAAATAAATGAATTAACAAAGCTATCCTATTAGCCTTAAGATCTGATATTAGCTGTCTCAAATTATTTTAAGAATAAAAGCTATTCACTCATTTTTGGAGTTGAATAAAAATGAACCCAAGAATCCTAATTGGAGCTAATAAAACTATTTTACAAAACAATTTCCAAGAGCAGGGAATGAAACAACAGCGTAAAAGTAGGCCTAAAAAGTAAAACATATGCATATACAATCACGCCGTTTCTCCGTCGAGATAGACCGAGAGTACAGAGCGCAAGACTTTGCTATCGTAAAGCACACCTTTCACCTTTTCTACATCTATACATCTTCTCATAAAACTCAGACGATTTCTATTACTTCT
The DNA here is from genome assembly GCA_949825065.1 of Odontocerum albicorne. NCBI lineage: Eukaryota > Metazoa > Arthropoda > Insecta > Trichoptera > Odontoceridae > Odontocerum > Odontocerum albicorne. The sequence goes on along the minus strand of OX463854.1, from coordinate 29,353,037 downwards.
TACATTTCCTTCATTCAAAATATCATTCACTTGATGCGACCATACTTTCCTCGGTCTTTCTATAGCACGCTTTTTACTTTCATTTGCACTGTATTTATATTTTGTTAGTATTTCTTCATTCATTCATTTTACAAGCCCAAACTATCTTAGAGTGTTCTTCTTCATCTTAATACATAGATCTTAAGTTGAAATTCATCCCTAATAATTTCAACGTGTATTCTGTCATGCACTATGAATCTAGGTATTCTTTAGAAATGCACATGTTTCTATAGCACTTATTTGCCTCTTTTTAATATTTTTCCACGTCCAAGTTTCATTCCCATACATCAACATTGGTACTTAAATACATACGGTAGTGCACTGCACTCTTAGCAGATTTTGACACTGTTTGGTTCGAGTAAATACATTTTAGACCCCCGTTAACCTAGTTTCCTCTCTACAACTTGTACTCGGCTCCTTTCAGTCAAGAGGTAAAAACAGTCGAAAAAAACATTTTAAATATGTAAATTGTAATATCAATTTTTTTTGGCATATTACTCGAAGAAATTTCCTTTTACTTATAATTGTAAAGAAATATGCAAAAAATATTGCAAGTTTACATAAAAAGTGACTTAATTTAAAACATCGGACAATTACGTTAAATTCGGATTTAGACATTTTAAATAGTTAATTATTCTTTTTATAGAATTTACTTAATAATAAATAACAATCATAAATTTATAACGACAATATGTCTTGGCAATCGATTTTTTTTTAAAGAAATAGGACATACAATAAAATATTAACATACAGATAATAAACGTAATGAAGATGAAAATTGTGAAATTGAGCAAAATTGTTAACAATGCTTTACATTAAATATCGAAACAATTTCACCAACTTCTAAAATGAATTGCTCTAAAAAATTACTCATTTTTCAAAAGTACATGTTGAAGTTTAAATTTAAATATCAGGCTATAACTCTGCGTGTACTTCCAGTTTTAAATGCAATTATTAAGATTTTTTTAATTTCATAGAATTAAGTGAACATACAACACTGATCAGACATTTCACATAATTTTAAACATAAAGTTTGACAATATTATTCTACATAAATTTGATAATTTTGCACATAAATAGCAATATTTATTTATTTTTTCTTTAAAAAAACTATTTGTACAATACTTATTTTATGTATTGGTCAGTTCTGTTTTATTATTCAATATTGTAATGATAATTTATTTAAATTCGCACAAAGATGTATAATATTTTTTTTAGAATATTAAAAATTACAACGATACAATAAAAGCATGATTAAATAATATAATTAAATTAATAATATTAGGGTAAAAATGAACACCAATTTTTATGCAAACGTACAAATTCATCAAATATTTTAGTGGGACCTAGAGGTAATCAAAATTTTAAGAAATGCTGATTTGTTTTTTTTTTTACAAAAAAAAAAATGTTTTAGTATAATAATAGATTATTTACATAGCGCCATTTAGAAAGCAATCCTACCCCAATGACGAGTTAACTGGGAATTACGAATTTTATCAAATAATTATTTTTGTATACATATAAATTATGTATGATATATTCATCGGTTATTTGGAAAACAATGTATCTTATGGATTGAACCTTTCTTTTGTCTGTCCTTATCGAAAAAAATATAAATATAATACATCTGGAAATAGTCAAAGATGTGCTTATCAACGTATAGGAGAGCACGTTAAGAAAATAACGCAATCTTAGCATGAAAAACAAAACAAAAATCGACAAAAAAAAAAAACTTTGTAAATCAGCAAACATACAATTTTTTTCATTTCCATATCATGTAAACTCGAGCACATTAGATATCAAAAACTAATTTGCCTGAAGCACACAAATGTATTTAATAAAAATACATTTATTCATCCAACATTTTTTGTTCAATTTGGCATAGAAAAAAATATAAAATACTTAATTATATAGAAACATGTCTTAAGAATATGTGCCATTAAGTCTCCAAGACTTACTTGGAATTGTCTTTCGTATATATTGCAATTGTTTTCTGAAATGTATCAGAGGCTATAAAATTGAGATTCTAAATAGAGAATTTGTGGGTATCGCAGATAACACGAAAAAACCCGTTGATTTGCACCTGAATATCTTCGATACTCTTAAAGAATTTAAGGTAATTTGTGATACTTATTTGCACATCTTTGAGATTGTATAATGTGAAAAATAGTGCTTTCAATGATATGGAACTACGAGTATGTAGAAAAGTACTTGAGAGGTAGACAACAGAAAACATTAAGGAATCTTGACTACCTCTGAGCTTTATTGTGTTACCTCAAGAATACGATATCCTAACTTATCCCAGATCCAAATTCTTGGCACATTCAAGGAAGTCTCTCAGGAGAGACGGAGCCAAGATAGAATATATGTTTATCGAATCTTTACCGATTGACAACTTTCTCGAATGCAACAAAAATTGGCATTAAACTTTTAAAAAGGGAATGCGTTATACATCCATCTTTAGGAATGAAAACAAGAAAAACGTACTCGACAAAAAGTAGAAGAGCTCACGAAATGAACTCTCGACTTACGTCTGAATTCCAATGTCCTCCCTCATGATTATAGTTCAATGTCCCCACTAACGATAGCAGGACAGACAGTCAGGTAGTCTCCAGTTCCTTCTTCTGCAACTTAATAGTTGACAACAGCCGGTGGAGGTTTGAGCATCATTCTGTAAATGCAGATCGCGGCGAGTGCACAGGCAGCGGTGAGGGCGGCGAGTGTGGCTGTATCCATGGTGGCAGTCTCCCGGCTGACGGGGCGTAGCACCCGGCCCCAGCCGCCATGACGAAGAGCCCAGGGGCCGGCACCTTCGGCGATATGGCGCGCTGCCCAGCCGCTTAGCCGGCAGAAATGCGCGCGAAGTCCGCTGCGGAGGGCGCAACAGGACAAATCCGAGAGGAAGTAAAATAGGGCAAGAACCCGTTCTAGTGTAGCGCCGCCCTCCTGAAAATTTAAACATTTTTTGTATTGAGCATAGAGTACAGAATATGAATACATAAAATAAATAGGAGTATGTGACAGATATAATTTAGATTTATAGAAACAACATATTCGTTGCCTGTTATTAAACAAATTATCTTAAACAGTGAATTTTTAGCAAGAAGTGTTATCCGATGTTTCATGTTTGTATAATTTGAGAAAAATTAAATCTCTTGAAAATAATTCATTGTTAGTGTATATTTATTTATTAATCAACGGTACAATATGCTTTATAACGATATTAAAAAAATAAGCAGTGAGTGCTACATTCCTTAAATAATTTTTTTTAATTAAAACATTTTTGAAATATATATTCATAGTTATTAATGTCAGCGTAAATACCTAGTGAAAATTACGTAACTGAATTGAGTTTACGTTAGAGTGCGTTGTGGCTGTACTACACCAGTGTTTCCTAAAGTGGGCTCTACCGCCGTCCTATGGACGCTGGAGGGATCTGGGTGACGTATCTGGCCCCAAGGACAATAGGGGAGCGTTGATGAGCAAGTGGGCAATAAAAAAGGATTTTATGCTGTCACAAGTCTTTTCAGAAGAAAAAGGAACCGACTGCAAATAGTTGATTGCGGAGATTTAAGTATGCTGCTGACAAATAAATATACAGCCTAATATAGACAAATTGGTAGAACAACAGGCTAATCATTTTCATTAATTATTACTATTAATTTTCCTTATTTGCTTGATATTAATTACAAATAATAGCGAGCAATCTATTATATTTATGTGCAATTCCAGTTCCAAGTTGTTTTATTTCCAAACAAGTTTTTTCAAATTCTAAACATACACACACAGCTACGAGTTTATAAATATTTTGGTAAAATTCAGACACAGCTACAATTACAATTTTATAATTGGTTAAGATAGTTTTACCAAAGGGGGGAGCTAAAAATGGGGGCGGTGAACCAAAAAAGTTTGGGAAACTCTTTGCTACACAATCAGTTTAAATTCATTAAACATTTTGAAATTGTATCATCCTCAGCACGTATTTACGTTTGCATATCCTATGCCACTTTGATATGTTCGCATTTGAATACATGTGACGCTTCCGCATCGACAGAAAATATCATCGTAATTTAGTGCACCTTCATAAGCAAAATTCAGCGTGAAACGCGACTGTGAGGCCATGCAATGACCAATTAACGCTTTAATCTGGCGCAAAATTTAATTTTGTATGAATTCATAGGTAACGTAATCACGCGACACAATTTGCGCGGCATAAATTACGATAGTTTGAACCTACCCTAACACATTGCGGGACCGCCTAAAAGTGGACAGCCCGCACTATACCGAACTGGGTGTCACTATCGACATTTACGTGAAAAAAAGGGTATAATTATGATTGATGCATAAAATCGACAAAAAATAAACATAACATATGCAAAGATCAAGAGTAAAATCGTTCCCACAATACTACTTAATGTCTCAAGGTACTATGTAGATACTTAATTATGGTTAGAAAATAACGAAAAATAAAAAAAATGTTTTAAATACATACATCTAAGAATGGGTGTCCGTATATTTGACCATAAAGTAACTTACTATAAGTGTGTCTATATTACTGTATGCTATACAAAGGATTAAAGAAATGTAGTTTTCTTTTAATAAAGTAATATGGAAATAATATATAATTATCAGTCAAAATAGTTAATATAAGTAACATTTTTTATTAAATAGAGAAAAAAACTAGAAACTGGGATGTTTACCTAAAGTAAGAATTAAGTGTCATATTAGGCGCGAGAGATTTGCGGCGATTATATGAAACATATTTTATTTTTAATGATAACACTGATTTATTTATGTAGTTTTAGACATTCTTACAAAATTAGAATAACCCGGAGAAATTATAATAAAACCCAGAGCCTTCAGAGATGGTGTTGAAACCCTGAATCTCCGGGTGAAACCCTGAGAGATGATCACCCTATTTGAGAGTTATATTAAGTTGTCTGTTTATATTAGATCCTTACATATGAAATTGGCGTTTTGTTTGGGAGGAACATAAAGTTGATTTTTTTTTAATATAATATATTTATTTAATCAAAGTATGTACCATTGCTATCTATGCACTTTTGCCATCTCATAGGTAGTTCATCGATCCCTTTACTAAAAAAACCATTCGGACGGGAATCAATAAAATCTTTGAAGTCGGTTTGGACTGCCCCATCGGAGTTGAATTTTTTCCCTTGCAAGAAGTTATCCAAATTTCGAAAAAAATAGTAATCTGTTAGGGCAAGGTCCGGAGAGTACGGTGGATGTCTTAGACATTCCAATTGAAGCTCTTCTAATTTGGTAGCCGTCTGTTGTGCAGTGTGTGGTCTAGCGTTATCATGAAGCAGCAGTGGCCTAGAGCGATTAACCAGCCTCGGTTGTTTAGCAGCTAGCTTTTCCATCATGGTTTGCAGTCGCTGACAATAGACATCTGCCGTAATCGTCTGGCCAGATTTAAGAAAGCTGTAGTGAACGACACCAGCACTAGTCCACCAAACGCTCACAAGTAACTTTTTTGGAGTCAATTTTCGCTTGGGGCATGGTTTGGCTGGTTCGGCAGGGTTCAGCCATTGCGATGAGCGCTTCCGATTATCATACAGGATCCACTTTTCATCACAGGTAATGATTCGATTCAAAATCCCTTCATTATTGTGCCGGTTGAGTAATGCAACGCAGCAGTCAACGCGCGTTTGTTGATTTGCTTCACTCAATTCGTGAGGTACCCACCTTTCAAGCTTTTTCACCTTCCCAATTTGCTTCAAGTGGATTAAAACAGTTTTATATCTAACACCGCAGCCTGCAGCTAACTCGGACGTGGTTTGCGATGGATCCGCTTCCACAATAGCCTTCAATTCTTCATTATCAACTTTGGTCTCCGGCCGTCCACCGGGCTTGTTCTGCAGGTCGAAATTTCCAGAACGAAAACGTTGGAACCAAAAACGCACTGTGTTTTCTTTTGCGGCACCGTCGCCATACACATCATTAATCCTTCGAGCCGTTTCTGCAGCACTGGTGCCACGGTGGAACTCGTACTCGTAAATAACGCGATATTTCAAGTTTTCCATTTTGTAAACTGAGTGACGCAAAGAAAAAAAAACAATTGAGGAAAAAACAAATGAATTATAATTTTCGAAACACAAATACTTGAGTAAATAGCTGTATAAATTTGAATTTGGAATTCCTAACCAAAGAGAAGATATTTGAGATCAAAGTTGCCAGTACGGCAAAACGCCAATTTCATATGTAAGGACCTAATACTTGTATATGTGAGATGTACAAGTATGTATGGTGTGCACCCACCTAGAACAGTGTAGAGAATATATTAGAAGGTAGGGAAGGTCAATGCGGCCAGTTACATCTAGGGGGGATGGGGGAGGCATACTATGGCGCATGCTATATATACTCACTTAGAACTATTTGAAGGATGTGCTGGAAAGTGAAGTTCAACACGGTCAGCTGCATTAACTTGGGTCGTACTATGGTATGTATCTATCTAGAACAGTGTCTGGAGGATGTGTTGGAAGGTGGGGAAATCCAGCGTGGCCAGTTACATCGAAGGGGCACATACTATGGTGCAAGGTATGTACTCACCTAGAATTTTCTGGAGGATGTGCTGGAAAGTGGGTAAGTTCATCGCGGTCAGCTGTATTAACTAGGGTCATGTTATGGTATGTATCTACCTGGAACAGTGTTCAGAAGATGTGATTGAAGGGGGGGAAAACCAATGCGGTCGGTTACATTGAGAGGGCCCATACTATGGTGCATGGTATGTACTCATCTAGAATTGTATGGAGAATATGCTGGAAAGTGGGTAAGTCCATCGCGGTCAGCTGCTGAATTTACTTGGATCATACTATGGTATGTATCTACCTGGAACAGTGTCTGGAGAATGTGCTGGAAGGTGGGGAAGTCCAGCGCAGCCAGCTGCACAGAGGCGGCACGTACGCGTAGTGCGGCTCTCTGCGGTGATTGTCCAAATCGTCGAGAGGCGCGTTTTAGCGCTCGTGCGTCCCAGAAGAACTCCCACCAACTATCATCGGCTCTGTGGAGAGTCATATATTTTATAATATTTGTTTGTGATTTAAAATTGATTTATATATACCATAAAAACCAAGGTATTCGCTGGGTTGTCTGAGTTATTTAATTATTCTGTACAAACTTGAACAGCGAGTTATACAATAAGCGAACAGCGAGTTATATAATAATACTTAATTGACATACACCTTAAACAGTAAGTTGCACATTATAAAATATACTATATAATATGTTGATAGGTATTATAAACTCGTTGCAAAAATTCGTCATTTCATGCGTTTGTGAGGGGTTCAAGAATAATAATGACTTTTATTTCCAGGAAGATGGTGCACCTCCTTACTATCATCGTGATGTGAGGACCTATCTTGATGAACATTTTCTGAACAGATGGATTGGACGTAGATATATCATTGAATACTCTCCACGCTACAAAGACCTCACGCCAATGGATTTTTTCTGAGAAATCATCAAAGATAATGTTTCTGGCACAAAATTGGTGAGAGTGAATTAATTTATAGCAGCCATTGAAAGAGAATGCACCCAAATACCAAAACAAATTATTCGTAATGTTTACAATTCCACGTTACATTGCATGGACCTAAACGACTATAAATTTGAGAACTTACGATAATTAAAAATATCTAGATTTGTATTCTTTAATTAAGAGTTCGAATCATAGATTCCTAGTATGTATACATTTTTTTGGAAACCATTGTTATTTGATAAGGACTATTGAGATGTATAATAAGAGACAGAGAATATAATAATTTAGCAGACACCATGTACAGTGAGTAGTACAATAAGAAACAGACACTGTCTTAATTTGACAGGTAAGAGGTACCTTGAACAGCGAGCTATGCAGTATATCATAAACAGATGATGCACTTACTTGACAGAAACCTGCGCGCAGGCCGGAACCCGGAGTCCAGCAGTGGCCAGTGCGCGTAATAGGTGCGCCCTGTACAGCCGCAAGCCCCGTGCCGCTTCAGCCCCCGTCGCAGCCGGGCCGGCCCAGTGCCCACCGCAGCCGCGCTCCTCGTCCACGGACAATTGCCGGCGCAGGGGCGCGCGCGGCTCGCGCTCGTCCAGCGAGACAACGCTGCACACTGCCGGAATACAATAATATAATGTATAGGATGGTCTAGAATAATGTTCACTTTTGAAAAAGTCATAATAAAATACACTTGGGTCTCTTTTTATGCGATAGATACGTTCCACGGGGAGTCGCATAAAAAAAATTCGCATAAAAAAAGACTAGAACTACATACAAAACTGGGGGATAGGTTCCATTATTTTTAAAAACCGCATAACTTCAAATCAATATGATAGAATGTACCAAAAATCGCATAAAAAAAGTTTATAAAAAAATCATAAAAATTAAAACAATATATATTTATCTTCATCGTAGAATTTATTGTTATCAGTCAGCATACACATATTTATGAACATATTATATAGCAGAACTTCTATCACTAAAAGATAATAATCGGCATGATTTATGAACTTGGCCCAGATCACTTTCATCACTGGATGAAATATCCAGTTCATTACATACGGATGTTGAAGGCAAGGGTTCCTTACAATTAGAATTGTTCTTAATTTCGTCATCCTTCTGTGATGAAATCGTCTTATTAGAAATATAATCGGTGATTAAGCTTTGCGACGATTTAACCATTAATTTTTTACGCAATTCGTGATATGGGGACATGCTATTCTTAAGCTCGCGTTAAAATTTGAAAGCTCGTTCGGAATTTGAGTCATGTACAATAAATAGATTTTCTAATTTATTGGAAAGTTGACTAGCCTCTTGTATAATCTTTAGAGTAAGGGGGGCAGGAGGTTCTTCCATTTCAATTTCGTCTTCTATTTCTACGCTGCCATGTAAAATCAAACCAAGAATATCATCGTCATTCAATGACGATGATATTGACAAACACTCGACAACTGTCAAACGTGATAAAAACAATAAGGCACATGACCAATAAGCGCTAGGTGGTGGGTATAAGTTGCCAGAGTTAAAAACAATTCCGATCGCCCATCGCCCTATACACAATCACACTTTAACGGTTGTAACCTGCACTAGTCTAAATTTTAGATTTTTTTATGCGAATTCGCATAAAAAAAGACTTGAACTACATACAAAAATAAGGGATAGGTTCCATCACATTTGAAAATCGCATAACTTCAAAATCGCATAAAAAAGATCCGCATAAAAACAGACCCAAGTGTAATGGTTTTTGAAACAATTTCGCAGTCAAAAACTTTCAATTTTGAATATAACGCTCAGAATAAATTTTTATTCCTTGGTCTCGAGCCATTGAAATAAGTAATAAGAAGACGAAGTAGTTGTAAAATAAAATTACAAGTTATTTAGCGAGTACATACTTATGTATCGAGAAACTGAAGTAGTTTTAATAAGAAGACGAATTAGTTGTAATAAGTAATAAGAAGACGAAGTAGTTGTAAAATAAAATTACAAGTTATTTAGCAAATACATACTTATGTATCGAGAAACCGAAGTAGTTGTTACCAGACGATGAAGTAATTGTAAAATAAAATTACAAGTTATTTAGCGAGTACATATTCATGTATCGAGAAACCGAAGTAGTTGTAATAAGAAGACGAATGCCACTATGTCTTCTCTTTTTACTACGATAGAGAAATTTCATGATGGTGTAGGGAATACCGTCGTCGTCGTAAATATTGTCAACACGCACGGTCAACGACCGATGAATCAACCTTTGAATATGTACAAAGATCACATACCAGAACGTCAATATTGTTAACACGCAAATAATATTTACGTCGCATTCCACGGTAGAAAGAGAACGCATCGCGTTGTCTCACCGTTTCGGCAATAAATATTCTACCCACTATAGTATTAGCAACGTCTGCGACCACCTCGGCACGCACAGGAGTGAGATCAAGATATACTGCGGACGCATTTACGCGCCCCGTTCTGAAATTGTATATATACCTACTTATCGACAAATAAAGATCACTTATTATTATTCACTTGACCATTCATCGCTGTTTACTATTTATCGATTATTCACTCTCACTTTTTCGCATTCCTGAATCGACGTATTTTATTTTAAATACAAAACAAATCAAAATCATCACGACGTATCAGTAAAGCATTCCGCTAAAATGGTATTTACAGTATATTCTAGATTTGTCAGATATATTAAAGGAAAAAAAATATAATTAGGAATAAAAATAATGCAATAAATTGAAATGAAAAATTAAAGCTTTCACGTGATTTGTATGTACCTCTTCCAAAAAATATATATTACTGGCATCTAGCAAATCTTTTTGTAAACAATTCAACCTTTAAACAATAGACTCCTGATTTCTAACGTGAGTCATAATTTCGACAGTGAAAATATGCATGTATGACTGTCTGACGCCGTTATCAATATGCAGTGGAATGTCAGATCTTGAAGATTTTGACGTATGAATCTGGACACCAATTAAAGAGTCCGGGTCGGGTGGTATGTATTAACTGACAAAAAAAGAAAAAGCCTGCAGAATTTGCAAAGTATTTACTAAGCACAAGAAAAAAGTGAGATCCAGTACATTTCTAAGGAGTGTGATGTAGCTATACGTAGAGGAAAATTTCGACAAAATTATCGTGCTCAACTAAATTATCAAAGTATTTTAAACAAACACACAAAGTTTATGAACAATATTTATTTAAATATAGCAATTTTAGTAAATCCTTCAAATAAACCAGAATTCCTCACACAAGTCTGTGAATGGTTGTTTGGATTTTGATCGGGTCTCTTAAAGTGTTAAAATGCGTGTAATTAAAAATATTTTTAAATATATTTCCAAGTTTAAGTTTTACATCCATCTCAGGAGCGGTGTGGATTTTTTTAACAAAGACATCTGAAAATTATGCCTATCGACAGAATAAATTTAAATATGTTGTCCACGCGGCGTAAGGAAAGAAGCTGTGACTGTATTGCACTATAACGTAGGTACACAGAGCGTGTGATTGTGTTAGTCAACTCCTGTGTGTTGATTGGTCAGTTTCTAGTATTATTGTGTCATCGTGTCAAAAAATAGTGTCACCACGATTTCTAGTAATAATTCACAGCGAGGTTTGTTTATTGTTATTTTTTTTTATTTCTGTGTGTCTACGTACTTATTGTTACATACTATTTATATCTTTTTATACTATTTTAACTTTTTTTAGAACATCGATGTTTTGGTTCATATCGCTGAAGTCTCAAAGGCCACGGGAATATCACAAAGTTCCATAAAATTGGTTGTATATTCCAATAAAAAATAGTGGGAAAGAAGAAGCCACCGTCACAAAAAAGAAAATGAATCGGTCAAATACAATACAGATCGACATTTTTTATGAGTGCGTCATTAGGAGATGCATTTATGATTTTCACATAAATCAAAAAGTACTGCCGACAATTCCAACATTATTACCAATTTTACGTGAATCAATAAATTTTTTCCGGTGGCGAAACGAAACTGAGGGAGTTTGTAAAATCTATGGGATCCAAATGGCAGAAAACCAAAGACAATTTAAAAATACTTCAAGAAAAAATTTACATTGTGTTTAAAAGAATTGCGTATTTAAGAGCAATAAAGAAATACAGAGAAGGAAGGCCGATTATCTACACCGACGAAACTTACGTGCATACAAGCCACATATCTCCAAGAGGATGGGATGGAGCGATAATTCCAATGAAGTACTTCGGAAGCCCATATTTAAAGCATTTCGTTTCATTATTGTCCACGCAGGGGGTGAAAGCGGATTTTTACCAAATTGTCTCCTCAGTTATGTCACACCAAACGACCGGGGATTATTATAAGGATATGAATTTCGATAATTATAGAAAGTGGCTAACGGAAAAAAATAATACCAAATTTAGATCCCCGGTCCGTTGTAGTTATTGACCAGGGGTCGGCAAACTTTTTTCGATAAGGGCCAGATCGAAAAAAATTATGCTCGACGGGACAGGAAGCAATCTCGAGGATATTTATATAGGTATGTAATTCTACTTATATAGAAAAAAAAACAGCCTTAACTTTTTTTTATTAGGCGGTGATAATATTTATACACATTTTGCTGACACACGAAAAAACGAATGAAATATTTACATTTGTTAATTAAGGTATTTTAGAAGCAGGCAAAAGTTTCGTATTATTGAACAACAAATGTAACTTAATAATAATAAGCTCCACCAATAAGATTAATGTTATTGCTTTTTCTGAGATAACATTTTATCAAACTGGGGTTCGAAGTTAGTATTTCCTATCGTCAAAATTGATTGCAAATGGTCATCTTTTAATGCTGACCTGTATTGCGATTTAAGTACTTCATTTTTGAACATTTACATCTTTTTTGTGATATTTTCTTGAAATAAAATTCTTGTTAATGACAAAATAATTAAATTAAGTTAAAGTATTACAATAAACTTAAACTAACTATGTACTAAATAAAACAATATTATACAATTTAACAAAACAAACATATGAAACATAAAAAAAATTAAAAATGAGGTTGGTTATTATTAGATCGCGGCCCGGATTTGGCTCGCGGGCTGTAGTTTGCCGACCCCTGTTATAGACAATGCATCATACCACAACAAAGTAATTAATCCTGCGCCAAATTCAAATACTAAAAAAGCCGATATGATGGAATGTTTTACTCGAAAAAATATACCTTTTTCCAATGATATGCTGAAACCTGTATTGTACAAATTAATAACGTGTCATAAAAACAATTTTAAGGAATTTGCAATCGACAGACTGCTTCAAGAACATGGCCACGATGTTTTGCGCCTTCCGCCGTATCATCCTGATCTTAACCCGATCGAGAAAATTTGGGCCTCTGACAAAGGGTATGTTGGTTCTAGAAATGTACAGTTTATATTGAATACAGTGGATCAATTAGTAATGGAAAAAGTTTCTTTGATAAACTCTGAAGAGTGGAGCAGAATATGTAGCCACGTGAAAGACATAGAGTCGGGTCGGAATATTGGGAAAGAGAAATCATGTTTGACCATATAAGTCCATATAAGTGAAAACCACAATTTCATAATAAGTTTAAGTGAAGCAAGTGATAGTAATTCATCATCAGACTGTGAATAATTTTATTTATGAAATAAAATGAGACTGTTTCTTTTCTAAGTTTATTTATGTATAATAAATTAAGTTCTTTTTGTATTTTTATGTTGTATTGTTATGTTTAATAAAATTTATACACTGTGTTTCTTAACCAATACGTTTCTAGAAAAACAAATAAACATTTCTATTTCTTTAAAATTTTCCATTGTGTATTTGTAAATAAAATATAAGGTTTGTTAGAAATAAATAAAGCTTCTTGTTTCTTTCAAACTTTCTTTTTCAGTATCAATAAACAAATATTTGTTTTAAACAAAAAAGTCCATTTCTGTATTTTAAATGAATAATAAATAAACTAAATAATCTGAATATATAATAAATAAAAAAATCATGGTCACCCTTCTACACTATTATCCTTACGGCGCGCCTAAGGAAATATAGTGTAGAAGTATTCATCGTGGTATTTAGCGCCGCGGCGCGCGGACTAAATACCACGATGGATACAATTGTCCTGCTTTTAAAGTTTTAACATAAACAGTTAAACACGAAGCGATAAAAGGGTAAAATAATTCAAGTGTATTAATATTTAAATCAATTTCTATAAATAAATAATCTTAAACAAGAAATATAAAAAAATAAATTGACACCATGTGTTAAATGAGAATGTATTTTGTAGTCAAACTTCGTAATTTTTCTTCAAAACAGCTTTAAATTTGATGTCATAAAGCTATCAAGTATTTTATTCTTATTTATGGTCTCCCTTCTATACCAGTAATTTTTCTTCAACGTTACAAACTATTTTCAACCTTATTGAACAATTCCTACAATGTAAAGATAACGAATCAAACAAATCACATAAGATTTAATCGCGTGACCTATAAACCTACATTATTATATTTTTCATACCTACGTAACAACATATATACCTAACAGAACCACGAGTGTTTGTAATGTTTACAAGCCACGAACTTGACTCAAATTCTCGATGGTAATTAAAATGCTAAACTAATATGATTTTTACAAAAAAGACAGGAAAAAAAATAATGATTTATTTTTTTGTAAAATGTAAGGTATAGTTAACGTAAACTTACCCCTAGCGGCATTAGTCGGCGCGTTAGGTTGACAGATGTTGCGGGTGGGCGCCATGTTTTCCCGCGTCTGCGCAAATTAAAATTGGTACACCACATTCTTGCCATTTTTGAATTCGGAAAGTTAACAGACAAAAATAGCAATATATTTTAAAAATTAAGGCTAGGTACCTTTCACAAAATACCTTTGATCGATATGTTTTTAAAGAGCTAGTTACTTGTAAATACATGTCACTAAATTTTCAACTCTGATTTATGTATTTAAAATTATTGATGTTGTAAGATTTTCAATGCCACTTAGAAAAATATAATTCTTCAGAATGATTGAATCTTTTTTTTTTTTTTATTAAACAAGTAAATAATTATACAAACATTTGTCAAGGCTATACCTATATACAAATTTATTACTTAACTAATCTTAATTAAATGTTATAATTTATGAACTTATTTAATCTTATTTCCTACATATCATTTTATTTTATTTATTCAATCTTAATATATGAGATCTTAGAAATAATTAACACCTACATACTACTTATAACTAGATAACAATTCTTACACTAACTATTCAGCAAAAACAAGTCCACTCGTTCAGGCTACTTGTATTCCATCACATTCACTCAGACCTTGGTCGTCCCAGCTAATACTGTAGGTGGACTAGTCAGGTAACAGATAATGCTTCGGGAGCTTGTGCTTATAACGGAAGGGTAGGTCGGATTTACTCTCGCAAGCCCCCAGGGCAGCGACTAAGGGATTTCTGTGATTTTGTTGGCTTTTATAGAACTTCACGGTCCAAGCGAGGATGTGGTGTTGTAGGGTTTCTTCTCGCTGTTCAGCGTGAAGTCGGGTAAGATTTGTTCTGGGATGGGTGTTAAAAGATATCTTGAATGCCTTGTTCTGCACTCTCTGGAGTTTCAGGTGATCCGTGTTGCTCACACTACCCCAAACGGGTGCAGCATAGGTCAAGATAGGACGAATAAGGGTTTTATAGAGGAGGAGCTTATTTTTGGGTGAAAGGAAGCTGCGTCGATGAAATATCGAACTGATAGCCCCTATGCCCTTGTGACCCTTCTGTCTGATGGTATTCAAATGGGTTTTCCACGTCAGTCGCCGGTCAAGGTGCAGGCCGAGGTATTTAACCACGTCCTGCCACTCAACCAGGCAACCACCGATGAATAAGGGCATCGACGGCACTCTTTCCTTGATTTTTCGGGAGAACATGATGGCCTCAGTTTTGGCGTCATTGATTTTGAGCCTCCAGTCCTGGTAGTATTTCTCAAGGATCTCAAGAGCAATCTGAAGACGGTGACCAGCTCGATCCACAATGATTGAATCTACTTGGAATGACATTTGATTCTAATAATAAATTATTAACGATTGGAATAAAAAAGAAAACTAATAACCAAACATTGTAAATATTATTTGAAAATTTTGTGTTGTTCTAGCTTCTTTAAAAAGTAGCCCTTGTATCTACAGTTATATACTTATCCATCTAAAGCAGCATGCTATTCAGCTAGCTAAAAGAGTAATAGCGGAATTTTAAAGCTACTTCTTATTCTTTATATAATCTATTTGGGGTTAGCTATACGTTCCATTAGGAACATCGGGATGCTATAAAACGCCTCCATCCAGGTTGACCCATAGCCTTGCATTTTAAGTGCTTCAAAGCTGTGGCCAAATTAGATCTGTGACAATTCACGACTATTTCAATGATTTATTTCAAGGGCATTAACCCAAAA
The DNA here is from genome assembly GCA_949825065.1 of Odontocerum albicorne. Taxonomy (NCBI): domain Eukaryota; kingdom Metazoa; phylum Arthropoda; class Insecta; order Trichoptera; family Odontoceridae; genus Odontocerum; species Odontocerum albicorne. The sequence continues at coordinate 29,337,064 of OX463854.1, read as the reverse complement.
GCCTTGAGGCTCGGGGGAACCTTTAAAAATGACTTAACCTAGAGTCTTATTGAGAATATCTGTATCTTACAGATTATCAAAGAATGTTAACTGAAAAGATAAAGCTCGCATTTTTCGTTAGCCCGAGACCCCACGGGATGTAATCTAATTACCTTTATTTATTATAATTAAAAATCAAACGGTATTCATAGCTTAAATTAAAACAAAATCAGCTAAAACTGTCGACAAGGTATTTTGAAACTCCGAGCGTAATTCCAACAATATCCATGCGAGGTTGGATGACAACAGCTCCAAGAATACAGTTGATACTTATCAACTGTTATTGACAACCACTTATGTCAACAGCAGTCATTTGATAAGAATTGTGTTAAAGCCATCATCATCATCGGCTATTGGTAGAAACCTAGAAAGAATATTTATTTATTCTGTGGATGGATGACGCTTGTGCAAATGTAGCTTTATTGGAATTAGCTGGTATTTGGAAAGTCACGTATCGTGAGAACCGTTTAGGGTTCGAATTCCAATTTTTAATGATTGGCAATCACATTTTTTACTAAGGGATCTGCAAGTATGCTTATTACCCTGGGTTCCGTACCTCCCCAGGAAAGATCCTGCTTATTAATGTCTTTATCTTATAAATGTATATACCGGAAAGCATCAAGTGATTTTGTTACAGTATAATAATTTTAAAATAAGACGTATAATTGTTTCATACGTATGAATAAGAATTTGTATTTATGATTTTTGTTTCAATATAATAAATTAATGTTTAAAATACGACTACTTATCATTTATAAGATTATTATAAATTACGAATCTTAGAAAAAGGTACCAAATCAAGAATTTGCCAAGAGCGTCAAAAATCTAGCTACGTATCTGTATCGGACGTATGCGTCACCATAAAATATGATTAATATATGATATTTTCTTGTTATTTTTTTATGTATACATTCTTCTTTGATGTTTTGTACGTATAATTTCCTATGTTTGTTGATGTACGTGCGGTGTCATGATCGTAATGAAATGTTCCTTATGCGCGGCCATCGCGCGAGACAGTATCAAAAGTCGGCCGGCCCATGTATGCGAAAACGTACGAGAATTATGATATCTTGAAAGTCATGACGGCATGCACGGGCGAAAACAGACGCTTGCGATGAGCGATTGGCCGCACATAAGGAGCGCAAAAGTCGAAAAAATACATTCTCAGTTTACTCCAGTCTACTGCCTTTTACTTGCGACCAACTACTACCTGCTAAAGAGGAATCGTTACCCTGCTATCTTTCACCGGAAAGCATCAAGTGAGCCGAAATCTCCGATTATTGAGCAGCAGCCATCCACCTATTTCTATAGTCTTTGTACGGTGCAGTACATTATCTGAGAATTAGTGGACAAAAGGCGTTAAATAATATGTCGAATAATCTTACTATTGATTTAAATCATTATTCGGTTCCATCACTTGACACTGGCGTATACTCCTTCATATATAGGAGTTTACGGCCATTATTCAAGAAGAAGAAATCATGATTTGAAATTAATGTTTTTATTGACTGACATATAATACATTTGACATATTGGAATTTTAGCTTTTTGTCCCTACTGTTAAATTTGCGCGTTGATGATTACGCCCTTTTGCCTTTTGCTAAGTACGTATTATTCGAATTTTACTAACATTGATTAATTAACTGTAATACTCATAATACATTATATGTACATTAGAGGGATCAATTTGATTTGAAATTTAATTCTATGGTATGAAGAATTTTAATGTCACATAATCTGCGAACGTGAGTATCACTAATTGATATTCGGAGGTATGAGTATATACAGAAAAAAGTCACCAACATTTTACCTGAGATTAATGATGAAATAAATGGCCAACCCGCATTAGTGATGAAAGTAAGATAAATGCAATCGAAATGAGAGCGTTGCTAGAATATTTAGAAAGACAATGTGTGACATAATAAAGAACGAGGATATAAGGAATGATTGCGAATTGAAATAAGATGTATGACTTAAGATTGATATTAAGTCACGACTTAATTTATATAATTTTGAAAGAAGGAAGTATGAATAGAAATGTGTGCATGACGGAGTGCATGGATGTGGCAGAAGCGAATAATATGTTCTAGGAGAGAATTAAGTGGATGTCTGTTGTGTCTGCCTACCCTGATGACGTGATGATTATAAGGTAATTGAGGAAACATTCAGTCGCTTTGTATGATATGTTATAGATTTTTTTTTTCAAGACATAATTTAACCATGAAAAATCCCTTGAGATAGCTTGATATACAATATTTCCATACAAGTATACAGAATCAAATTATGGTTTAATAAACCAAAAGAGTTGTGAGTTGGGTTTTTTGCCTATATACCTATATATGATAATTAAAAATTTCATATGACACTGTTTTTTCACTTGTATTAATTACTCGTATATAAAAAAACCAGGGCCGTGGAGTCGGAGTCGGAGTTGGAGTCGGAGTCGCGGAGTCGCGGTGTTTGGGCCGGAGTCGGAGTAGGAATCGTAAAAAACGAGCGACTCCGACTACTTTTTCGTTAAAATTTAAAAAACATTTTTTTTAAATTATTATAATGAATGTGTATTGTGCACGAATATTAAACTTGCAGGCGCAAGTCGCGCCGATATGGTGAATCACCGAGATCCATTTAATGCATAAAGTCTACGAAAATGTGTTTGTCTCCTTCTTTCTCACGCCGAAAGAAAATTCTGCTGGCTGGGATCTATGTTGACTCCATGGTTCGATCCATATTGACGGAAGAACAAATAAATAGAGCTAAAAACGCTCTGTTTGAATTAACCGTTTGTATGAAAGGCCTTCGACTAGAAAAAGAGACGACAGCAGGCAGCGTACACGAAGTATCATCATCTTCATCCGACACCGCTGAATCTGAAGACGATTTTGAAAAATATCTCAATGAACAAGATAAACTAAAACGTCCTCGTTTGAATCACAGTCCCAATATAGATGAAGGAGACTCTATTTCAAAATTTAAAATTGAATTTTATGATGCATTGAAAATAATAGAAAAAATTGACCGAACTTATAAGTTAAATGTTGAAATGGCAATACAGCGGTATCTAGAAATGGTAAAAGATTCAGCATTGATCGTTACAGCATTCACGCCAACCCAAGTATCCGTAGAGCGGTTATTTTCCGCTCTTAAAATTCTCAATTCTGATTTGAGAGCCTCTCAAATACAGATTTAATAGAATCAATGTTGTTTTTAAGAATAAATTTTAATAAATAATTATTAAAGTTTGATCTTGTTTTATTTTTATCCCTATAACATGAAAAAAATGGCTATATGCAAAGGTAGGAAACAACCTCATAAAATTGAGCTTTTTTGAGTCGGAGTTGTGGAGTCGGAGTTGTGGAGTCGGAGTTGTGGAGTCGGAGTTGTGGAGTCGGAGTTGTGGAGTCGGAGTTGTGGAGTCGGAGTTGTGGAGTCGGAGTTGTGGAGTCGGAGTCGTGGAGTCGGAGTTGTGGAGTCGGAGTCGTGGAGTCGGAGTTGTGGAGTCGGAGTCGTGTTGTTGGTAAATATAGGAATCGGAGTCGGAGTCGTGTTTTTTTTTTCGACTCCACAAAAAAAAACCATCAAAAGAAAATGCAGAGTTTTTTGTTTCTTTTAAAGCGGATGTTTCCGACCTACCCTGTTCCCTAGCTTTTTTTAAAACGAATAATGTATTTCGTGTACCTGAATTTATCTAATGAACACGATTGTAACGTGTAATTTTATAACGGACACGCAATGGGTCTTTCCCATGTTACTGATTCTGAAAGTTAACAAACAAATAAAGTAAGTTTTTTATTTGTCCGTGCTTAATATTTTTACTCTTTATAAACAGTAATTAAATTGATTCAATTTGAAATATGTGCATTCGTAAGTATACTCTACGAGCGAGTCCAGGCCACATGACATATGCCTTTTTTTATTTTCAAGAACTAACGAACGATGTAACGAACCGGCATCGGTCCGCGGTTCATTATTTGAGTGGAACTGCTCTACAGGTAATCGTTCCATTAAGATGATGTAAATTGTAAATTTTGTATTACAGAATGTAAAAAAATGAACTCAACTGCAATATTAAATTTTACATAGAATCCTGATAAAACATATTTTATTTTATTACAATGTACAGTATTTTATCACCATTAAAAAAGGGCACAATAATAATACTCAAATTATAACTTTGAGTGCGCATGAATATAAAAACAACTTGTCACAAAAATTATAAACAATTACATAAATCAAATAAAAAAAATCGAAAAGCTGTACCCCCATACTTACCACACATAAAATACTAACAGACAGACCAAAGCTCGGGCAATCAAAGGTCCTAACATACAAAAAGAAAGAAAAAAATAATCTAAGAAAATAATGACAAAAATATACAAAGTCAAAATCAGTTCACTCCAATACAGAAAAAAAAACGTCCTTGCAGATATCTCGAAAAGTTTGAGAGAAACAAAGTCAACGAATTCAGATAAAAAATAAACGACAGTCACGTTAGATATATTGTTCAGAAAAACTTTTAAAGGCATTATTACTTTCACCAAATATGTCCGAGACTGCAGAATAGTCATTACCCAAACGATGCAATTTGGGTAAGGGAGAATTCGAGTAATAGTTTGTTCTAGAACTCAATCTATGTTTGTTAAAATATAAAAAAATCGTTAAGTAGGGATGCGCCCATGTTCCCAATTCAATGAGGTGTCACTGACACGGTGACCAGCAGGGCGAGGCACGCGAGCTTAATGAAGTGTAAACCAACACGATGCATATTTTATAAGAATTCTGATTTACAAGCGGTCTCCGCTGGTAAGCAAACTTTTCCGCAGTTAGTTTTTCACTTGTCCAATGTAATTTAGATTCTGAATATTTAGGAATAAATTACTTTGCTATTCCACTAATTATATTAATCTCCATTACACGTGTTTCTACCTTCTATACCGAGGCTCTCTTCCGGCAGAATGATCCCGGTTTGTTACGAGATCAGTACGTAGGCCAGACTGGTATCGTGGTGCATCGGAAGTGTGTGTGGTCTTTTGACCCAAAGGAAAAATGTTTAGAAGGGGTGAAACCTTTTGTATTCTTTGGCTATTTTTTGTTTTGTGTATTTCCGTTTCTAAATTCACTGATTTATATAATTTTATGACGTATGTAAAACTTTAGCTTTGTTGTCTTTGACATGATGATTTGCCTTTATTATATGGTTTGCAAATTCTGACAAATTGCTTTTGTAAAAGACAACGTTTATGTTCTTGTTTACTAATGCCAATGTTTATTTGTGCCATTTCAATACATATATGTACTTTCACAAGCACATTTTATTTCATATATGTTGAGGTGCATGACTGCGTGGTAACGCATTGGACTTCCATGTGGAAGGTCATCGGTTCGAACCCCGCGCTTTTTCCACCCAGTATTCGAGGGTGTAAGGATACCTATGACTTTAATCATATCTATTCTTTAAAAAGAGAAAAAAGAACATGTCGGTGTGCTCCGATCGTCTCACAACGGTGTGTCATCGGATCCAGTACAGCATTATGGCCGGTGAGTTTGTTGGTGTGCAACAACTCACTCACTTAAAAAAAACTTCACGGTTCAACAACAAACAGGCTCACTTTCTAACTGAATTGACATTGGAATGGCGACGGGATTCTCGACTACGAGGCCCATCAACGGCGGCTATTTCAAATACGGCGCTCTTATGTTGTTTATCTCCCTTATCTTGGGTGTTAAAAATCTTTTTACCACTACTTTTGTTGGTATAATATGCAGGTCTTATGAATGCCATGTGCCATGAAGAAAGAATATCAATGAAATATTTGAAAAAAGTGTAATATGTACAACAGAGAAAATATACACATATGTAATAAAAACATATTTCTTATCAGAATTGACCGGTTAGGAAGCAAGAAATTGGCGGAAATATCCATCCAAAGTTTACTGCTTTTCATATTTTCTCGAATTAAGTAATTTTTAAATCATATACTATACAACCTTGGTCATCCAGGCATTTTTATTTCACCTCGAAATCATGGGCAATTTATATTTATCGATTCCTTTAAAAGCCCCCCTAAAAAAATACTCCGTACATCGATATGTTTCTTCGTCAAGCGAACTGGTTGATTGTTTTTATAATTCCACTGTAGCAAAATTCCGTTAGAAGAGAGTCTGTAAAGCGAGGTATGGTTGTATTAATTAGTCTCGCTTTTAATTTATTCTTTTACAAGATGTATATAATATTACTTTTCTGTATATAAATTGTTTCTAACTATCCTAATCAGTCTCGTTTGATTTTGATTCATAAATTTATATGTCATTATTTAATATATTTTTAGTGATAGAGAGATGTTTATTTTTAGTAGAGTGTGAAGGTGTGGGCTGAAGAACATGCCCCTGGTCGGGTTTCTTGGCTTTACGCTTGGTCAGGGGTCGGCAAACCGCGGCTCTTTCCATAGGCATGTGCGACTCTTCAACTCCAGCTTCACCTTCAATCCGCAGCCTCACCAGAAGAGCATGAACACGGCCGATGAACGAACACAAACGGCACAGTATTATGTTTTATTAGTGTTTAATTATTTAGATTTTATTGTTTTACTCGTATAAGTAATGTATTGAGCTACTGAAGCTTATAACTCCCATATATTGTATATTTTAATAAGTAGCCTACGACTGTATTGTGAATTTGAGTTTTAAATAAAAATCTTAATTTTTATCTCGTTTTTTTTTCGTCATTAAAATGCATATAGCTACAGTGGAAATTAATGTTGCGACTCTATGAAAAATTTGAGATTCTATTTACTGAATATTTGGCTCTTCTCACTAGAAAGTCTGCTGACCCCTGCATTAGGTGATGCCTGATCGGGGAGTGGAAGGGAATTTGTCGTACAAAGATGAGCTCAGACCTCTGATAGTAGCTGATTTAAATTGTTTCTTTTGTGAATCGTGTGAAACTTATATTAATGTATTTTTTTTTGTTTTGTTATATTTTTGCTATTAATAAACGAAATTATTATAATTGCATGTTGAAGGGCGTTGTTTAAAGATGTTTGTCTTCGGCCTCATTAGTTAAGCCTATGGGTTCAAAATCCCTGGATTTAGCACGCTATTTGAATTTTGGCTTTATTTCTACTGATATTGATATTTAAAAAATCTTATGGCTGTACTATTTTTGAAGATCCTTAGGCTGAATTCGTACTTGATCGTGATTATTCCTGGAGCTTGCTTGAACTAAATTCACAGCGATCAACCAATTCGCAAAAACTGCAAGACTACAATTTCAAAATCTGACTTGACAGTCATGTCATGTCGTTTCACTCACGGACTACACAACGAGAGATTATGAACAGTTCACGATATGAATGTTTTTAGCCTCTCGTAGGCTTTTTTCTGTTCTCTGCAAAAACAGTTTTTTTAGAGAAGTGTAATACACTTTGAATGATTTCTAAAATCGAACATTTATGATGTATATTTTGAAATTAAATTGAAAGTCAAACGTATATGATGACTATTAAAACCCCTACAGGCACAGCTGACATATCTAACAGATAGGCTTATTAATCAAGTCTCGTTTGAAAGCTTCTTTCAAAAAGTTTTCACTTTTCATCATTTTGGTATTTGGAAGCCGAAAGTCATAACGATATTTTACGATGTTTTAATTTGGGCATCCTTATGTGTTATCACACATTTTCGAGTATTCTTTGTCAACAAATTATTATGTTTGTTAAAAATATAGACCTATAAGGTATTAAGAATTATAGTTTATATATGTGCACACATCTCGTCGTCGTTGTCGGGCCTCGTAGCCGAGGATCCCCTCGCTATTTCAACGTCTATTCAGTTGCAAAGCGGAACTGTGCTGTATAGTTTTTTTTCCCTGTTTCCTTTTTCTCTTCTTTAAATTAGTGAGCCATTGCACACTTCAGAAAACTCACCGGCCACACCGCTGTACTGAATTCAATGGCACATACATCGAAGTGATGCGATCCGATCACACCAACAGATATCAACGTCTGTAAGTGACCCACTAATAAGTCATATCAGACTTAATATGTCACAACATTAATACTTTGCGGCCGTGGTCTAATGGTAAGCACTCACGCTTACAAAGCAGACGTTCTAAGTTAGATTCCCGACGGATTCACTTCCGGACTTATTTTACTCTCAGACCATTTTGCATCTAATAATTTAGACGACGCTCTTGTTAGTGACATTGAAGACTTTTAACTTCCCTTATTTCTTTAATAGGTTGAGCTAGTTAGAAAGCGCTTTAATTTTGTCGTAATACGCATGTATTTATTTCTTGACAAAATAAACAACACTGAAATATATTTTACAAATTACTGTAATAATTATTAAACAAAATATAACCTATTTACATATTTAAAAGTAACTTACAATTCAGGACACATGCACGTGTATCTTTCAAAATATGACGCATGAAAATACAAATGTAAAGTACAATACAAACAGTAAACAATATTCAAATACAATCAATTAAATTCAGTCCACAATACAAGTACAAAACTTGAGTAGGCAAAATAAAAACAAATTCAAGGCAACGAGAATACTAAATTACAGGACAAATTAAATAAAATACGATTAAATTTAAATAACAAGTGTTCAAATACATGGATATGAATAATTTTCATATATTACATTAAATAATGACAATTAGACAAAACATTCACTCGTATGCACATTTAAAGGAAAGTGTTGTAAATTCATATATCATAATAACTTGCCTAACGTTAAACCAATTTATGTGAAATAATAAATTCAAATATGTTCTATCACAGGAAAAATGTTATTTATCTAAATTGTGTATTATTTTCTTTAATGTTAATTTTAAGATGAGAACAGTTAAACAGTCCAAAAGAGACGAAATATTAAGATCTGCAGTTGAAAAAAATGTGATTCAAATCTTCTTCCTCCAGACTTTCGTAATAATTTACATTTTATCCGCTATTGTCATTTATACAATTTTTTATCAGTCTTTCCAAATATCATTTGCTTGTTCTAACCATGCTTTTTTTGGTCTTCTTCTACCACACTGTTCACTCACAATTGTACTTTATTTTTTTGTTATTTTGTCTTTATTTATTCGTTCTACACGCCCAAACCATCTCAAAGTGGTCTTCTTCATCTTACTCAACACATCGGCTTTAAGTTAATTAATTCCTTATCACTTTATTCCGTATGCTGTCATATTTTCTATAAATCCAATTCTTCTTGTTCTATGTAAGCGTTGTTCCACTAATAACGAATCTAAATACTTTACCATTATAAAATATATGTTCCACAGTTATGTAAGTCTATTAAGCTAAATGCTTGACAATATTTTGTAATATACATATGTATATTGAATTTATTTAAATTCATATGTATATTTACATATATTAATGTTAAATTATTTTAAATAATTGTATACAAATTTCTTTGTAATTATTAATACTGCTTTTTTGTATCTTGATGTTAGTTTAAGATAACATTTTGTGAATTTGTCAATTTTTTATTTTTTATATTGATTTGTCTTATATGCATTTGTTTATTAAATACACTATCAGACGTATGCGTCACCTAAAACATATTATTTATTTATTTTCTTGTTTTCTATAATATTGGTATTTTTATGTATAATTTTATGTTTGTTGAGGTCCGTGCTGTGTCACGACCGTAACTGAAATGTTCCTTATGCGCGGCGATTGTGCAAGACAGTATCAAAAGTCGGCTGGCCCTTACATGCGAAAACATGCGAGAAATGTGATATCTCGCAAGTCGTGACGGTATGCACGGGCGAAAACAGGCGCTTGCGATGAGCGATTGGCCGTACATAAGGAGCGCCAAAACTCGAAAAAATACATTCTCAGTTCACTCCAGTCGACGGCCTTTTACTTGCGACCATCTACTACCAGCTAAAGAGGAATCTCTTCACCCTGCTACTTTTCCCCGACCTTTTCACCGTGAGCTGAAATCTCCGAGCATTGAGCAGCAGCCATCCACCTATTTCTACAGTCTTTGTACGGTGCAGTACATTATCGCAGTACAGACACAGTTGTGTCTTTGTACCGGTGCCGTACAGACACAATTGTGTCGTAAATTAAATAAATAAATATTTATCACCTAAATAAATATTTTGTATTATATTCTCCAGTGCGTATTTATCTACATAATTTATTCGGCTCCTTTCAGTTTTTTCCAGGTCCACGTTTCAATCCCATACATCAAAGTTGGTGTTATAATAATGTAGTGGACTATTATTATCTTAGCAGATTTTGATACTGTCTGGTTCGAATATATATGTTCAAGGGTTCCATTGACTTTGTTTCGTAACGTAAACAGTCAGAGAAATCATATGAGTTGTATGAGAGGTGTATGGACGTAGACGAGGCGAAGGGCGTGTGTAGAGATGGGAAAGTCTAGCATTCAGTCTTCTCTGCCCACCCTGACTGGGAAATGGTGTGTTTTTATTTATCATATTTCTCCGAGTATTATAAATCTGTGTTTTGGGACCGTGACTAGTTTTACTCGAAGGTCTTTTTTCATTTGATATATAGGTGTCTTGGCGCTTAGTAGCTGCTGTAAATAAATTCATGGAGCCCTCTGAGGGAAACCCGTGTCATAACATAGCTCTGAATAAAATCATATGTGTTTTGAAGCCTATGATATCGACAAATCGAATAGAGACCAAAAATAATAAATTCGGTAATCTTGATTAAATAATATTATATTTTCGAATAAGATTAATTTTTTTAATAATATTTTATTATCAATCAAGATAATGTTTTCGAATAAAATTAATTTTTAATAAGATTACATTCTCGAATAAAATTAAAAATGTAAAAATTCACTTCTGCATTTGCATATATAATATTTCAAAATTTTTAAACTGAATTTTATAATTTAGTAATTATGAGTTTCAAAACTCTGGTTATTCATAAATAAATCACACTTTCAGACATCATTGTATCCGAATTTCTTCAGTGGCATAAGTGCCACTGATATGGTATTATGAAATTATATTACGAAACAGTGCCAATAAGTCGTATTTCTGTTGTTTTTATTAGTGTTTGATCCAAAACCAATTATACTCGTATGATGATAAAATATTAAGGATTTACATTCGTTTTGTATCCAATATCGATTCCCGAATTTATATGAAAAGATGAATAAATTTTTGCTTATTATTTTGTTGGGATCCCAACTTAATAACATGATTATATGAACCTGTAACATAACATAATTATTTCGTAACATTATAATATCAAAATTACTTTTCTAACAAATATGAAATATTTTTATTTCAGTCGATGAGGGCGGAACGTGAACTTAGAAAAATGATGAAAAGACTGAATAAATATCGTTGGAATGCGTTCATGGTGAAAGATATGAGAAATATGAAAGAATACAGTTTCAAGTTATTAAGAATGGATATGATGACTTTAACAACGAATAACGAACTTTATGGTTGAGTATCTAAAATACTATAGAGAGGTGCATGGCCGCGCGGTAACGCACTGGACTTCCGTGCGGAATGTCGCCGGTTCGAGCTCCGCACTGTGCTACTCCCTTCGAATGGTGCTTAGTATTCGGGGAATACAAAGCAGAAACCAGGTTGATTATTTAGAATACTCGAGGCTGAAAGCTAAATTAAAAATTCAAATAAAACAATCGCGCTATGAGTATTTAGCCAAGATAGAGACCGACATCCGAAACAACCCTTCAAATCTTTGGAATCATGTAAAGAATAGAAAAAAACGAACAAACCTAGCTTCAAATCTATGAAATTGGGAGACAGCATAATCGAAGACCCCCAAAATATTGCCATCAGTTTACCTAGATTCGACGGCTACATATGACCTAAAATATATTAAACAGTTCATCAGACAGCAGAAGCTTATCGCTCCATTCTATTTCTAAGAAAGAAGTGTTGGGAAGCATAAACTTGCAAACTGACAAAGCAATCGGACCAGATGGGATATCAGCCGACATTTTCAAAGTCTGTGTGGAATACGTGTGTGATCCCATTTGCTACATATTTAACTTGATCATAAACACCAATACATTTCCCGTAAGCTGGAAGACAACCAGGGTCTGCCCCATCTTCAAATCGAGAGACCCGTTAGAATCTCACAGTTACATACCTGTAGCTGTTCTCTCTTTGCTTCCAAAAAAAATCGAAACTGTACTGTGCAACCAATTGGGCCACCAAGTATCATTAAGACTTATTGAAAATCAGCATGGCCAGCATTTTTGCCAAAACGATCGACTGCTAGTGACCTTCTCTCTCTCTCACACAGCAGATTGCGTAAAATTTAGACGAACTTTTCCAAACGGACGTAATATATACAGACTTCCAGAAAGTTTTCGACAAAGTTTATCACGATATATTACTTAAGAAAATGCACAAACTTGACTTCAGCGATAATATAATTGGATTATTCATATCATACCTAAAAGAAAGACCTCAATATATTGTTTATAGTTAAGGCATTAACGTTGTGGAGGTTTAAATACTTTCACCATATCTTCAGGGGAGCACAAACAACTCTTGTTTTTGCTCCCCTGAAGATGAGGTGAAAGCCTTGAAACCGGTAGGACTATACCGTTACAAAAAGTGGAATAAACAGTGTTTGATAAAACAAATTACAAGATCTCAATACGCAACAGTCCGGAACAAGTCTTCTGTGGAATTCATCGCAAGATCTGGTATACCACAAGGATCCAATTTAGGCATCCTACTATTCCTCATATTAATAGACGATATTCAAAATTCCATAAGTCACTCGACATGTTTATTGTTCGCTGACGACTTGAAAATTTTCAAAAATATTAATTAACTTCACGACTGTGCACAGTTACAGCAAGACTTAGAATCTCTAGTTTCCTAGACTGAGCAAAATCATCTCTTGTTCAACATAAATAAATGTGTCTGTGTATCCTATAGTCGATCGTTTTCACCAATCCACCATCAGTACTATACAGGGAGTGGCATTAAACAGAGTTTCTGAATCCAAAGATTTGGGCGTAACCTTTGATATCGGACTCATGTTCGTTAACCATGTCTCGCGTTTGATATCGGACTATTACAAAGTACGCGGTTTTATAATGAGAATATCAAGAGAGTTTAACAGTACCGATATCCTTCTAAACTTATATAATTATCTACTAAGAACCCAATTAGAATATGCATCTATAGTTTGGGCTTCTCATCAGCTCAAATATAAAAACAATATAGAACAAATACAAAAATAATCCTCAGATATCTATGGTACAGAACAAAGGGCAATTACCCAAAATATGTTCTCACTGTGTGTAACTATAGAAGCCTCGACACAAGAAGGCAAGAATCCATTGCGATATTCCTACTAAAGGTTTTTCAAGGTTGCTTTAACTGTCCCGCGATTCTAGAAGCACTAAGTTTATATATACCTAATAAATATAGCCGTGGAAAAAATCACCCTCTGTTCTACATACCAACTTACAGAACGAATATCATGGCTAAACACGCGTGGTATAGAGATATTGAACCAACTGAATGACACGGTTGATATATTCTCGGTACCGACTAGCAGTATGAGGAGACTCCTGGCTGATATTCTTCCTAACGAATAAGCTAACTCTAGAAGCAGACCCTCTTTGTTCAACAAGATAAATCCGTGCCAAGTGGACAAAAAAAATATATAATGATATATGACGGGTACATCTATTGTTTTAAAAAAAAGTAAAAACATACCGGTGTACTCCGATCGTCTCACTTTAGGTTTGCCATCGGATCCAATACAGCGGTGTGGTCGGTGAGTTTACTGGTATGCAGCCGCTAATTTACTTAAAGTGGAGAAGAAAAGAAGAGAGGAAGGAACAAACTCCACGGTACAGCTTCGCTTTCCAACTGAATCGACGTTGGAATGGTGAGGGGATCCTCGATTACGAGGCCCAGCAATGATGACGAAAATACTTGACCCTAAGGTTTGGTTCCTGATGGTACCCAAAAACACAAACCTAAGTATGTTATTTTTTACACAATGCATATTTAAATCTTTCCGATTGGTTGAAAGGAATTGCCGCGTGGCAATAAAACGCAAGGTTGTACAGTGAAAATGGTGAACTCGTGTAATACAACATTAATAATAGTTATTAAAAAATCGTCGACGTTATATAATTTTTGAATAACTCACCATGTCTGTCTCATGTTGTCTCTTAATTCATGGTTAATTTCTTCAAAAAACAATGCTTTAAATCAGATAACTGCTTTTTAGGCTATTTTCAACTTGGCGGTTGCAGTTTCGATTATAGCTTTATTCCTTTTATGTGCGACATACGTCCCCGGACCTTTTGAATTCTGGCTTGTATATTATGCATGTATTTGTTTTGTACTTCAATTTAGTATGAATCATGTTAATATAAAATAGAAGCACTCCTCCTCCTGCAATATGTGCAATCTTATTGTTAAAATTACTTCATGTTCCATATTTTATATAGCATATCTTTTGTTCCTTATAATCCAAATGATTCAGCCGTTTTTTCCAAAATTTATTTCCAATAACGTCATTAACATCTAAATTTAACAAAAATTGGAAACCCTTCATTTTAGAAATTAATCACATAAAGGTACAAAGCAGTGCGAATTGTTTAATCCAAAATATATATATTTTTGCAACATCTTGTATTTTTGTATTCGTAGACACTTAAGAGTTTTAAATTCTGTATTTTATTAAAAATGTTAGTTATCATCCGTAAATAAACAAATAAATATATATAAAATGCTTCTCAAAAAGTATAATAATTAAACAGCTTTCGCTAACGAATTTCTAAAAATGAAAATGTGTATCATATACGTTTAAATGAATTGATCCATGCTTCCGAGTGTTCTCATTTGTGATTTTTTCGATTTCATTCGCACCAAGTGAACAGGCGGTACGTTCTCTGGCCCTCTCTTTCTACGGCGATGTTTGTGGGAAATATTACCTACATGGGCGAATTATTTTTAATATTTGTTAAGATCCCCGGGGACCCGTGGTCTCACGTAGAGGTCGTGGAGAGAGTCGCAGCCCATTCAACAGAGCTGCCTAATTATACACATCGTGTAAACAATAACATTTAGAAGAGTTGCCCGACATTTTTGGACCGTCTAAGTTAGTTCAGGGGTGCGTAACTGGCATTAAGAGAAAAATAAACCAAAATTAGATTTTTTTTAAATAATTAAACTTGAAATATATTTAAAGATTACGGTTTAAATGTTAAAATACAAAAATAATTGTTATTGTATCACTGTAAGAAGGGCACGTGTAAGAGTAAATTAGTGGTTTTAAATTACTAAAGGTGTAAAACAAGGATGTGATAATGTCACCTTGGATGTTTAATTTATATGAAAATTAATGTGTGCGTTATTTTATAGATGATGTGAGAGGTACAAGAATGATTGAAATAAATGTATATGAACTTCTGTATGCTGATAACATAGTGATGCTTGCTGAAAATTAAAACGACCTACGTAGTTAAGTTGCTAAGATGCATGTCTTCCGATACGGGGATGCATGTCTTCCGATATTGGCACTCAATTCTATTAAAAATCTTGTTTCAATCTGCTTTTCATTGATCGTTTTATTCATATAATTCTCTTGGATTTGAGGAGAATGCCGCATGGCAATAAATCTGCCAAATTGTAAAACAAAGAAAGTTAAAAAAATAAAACGACTAACGAGAAATTTTAAGTAAACTGTATGAAATATGCTTAGTAAGAGGTTTGAAAATAAATTATAAGAGCTATAGAAAAAAGTGTGATAAAAAGTGTTTGCGATATGTGGGTTAACTCAGAGAAACTGCAGGTATATGAGTTCTCTTATCTGGGAAGCATGTTCATGTGTTATGGGCGAATTGAAAAATACATTGAAAAAAGAGTAAGTATAGAGAACAAGGTAAACGGAACACTTAATGTAATATACAACAACCGCGCTGTATAAAATGAAGCAAAAATGACAAAACATAATAGTGTATTAGTGGCGGAAGAAGGATAAAAGTACGCTTAATTAAGGAGATGCGCGCACTAAGTAAATGTTCTGGAATATCATGCATGAAATAAGACGTAATAAAAACATTAGAAATTAATGCATGGATATTTAAAATAAAATAAAATGAAGAAACGAGCTTTAATATGTTAAGGTTTGAACATGTGGGGAGAATGAATGACGAAAGAATAACTGAGCGAGTGTACAAGTCAAACGTGTAAGGTATGCGTGGAAGAGGAAACCGTGTTTGTATCAAGATAACTAGATTATGAAAGAAGGTAATTTAAGAAGAATTCTGTATACTAGAACATTTTGCCTGATGAGATGTATGTATGTGGAGAGGACGAAAGATGTGTGTTTGAATAGAAATTTATTAAAATCTATTCTCTCTGGCTACCCCAACAGGGGTCACGACTTGATGATGATATGTATGTATGTAAACAGGATTTCTGTGATACTCGAACAATGGTTCCCGGACCAGTACTGATCTGTAAATAGTTTGTCACTTGGCCGCGTCGAGAGAATATTACAAAATTATGCATGTTAAATGCATAATTCTTATTATTTGTCTTATAATTAAATTTTTTAATGTACTTTGATTACAACTTTTATCTAAAAATTAAAAAAAATGTATAGGGACTCTGGTCGCTTCGCTTTTAAAACTATTCTAATTTATTTTTGGAAAAATACTGGTCTGCGATGGGTTGCAATGAAAAAGAACTTGTCCATGGACGCAGAAAATTTTAGAAGCACTTATGTAGTTGATAGAAAGGTAAATATAAAAGTATTGTATCACCCAGGATAAACTTTCATCCAAATTTCTCTTACATTATTATCTTTATCCATTTATGATTATTTTCCTCTAATCGTACTAATATTGTTAGAAAATATGTCATTATTTTCATCTTTAAGTTTGGTATTTCGTTGCTAATTCAAATACCATACAATTTGTCTGGTTGGTAGGAATATGTCGTTTAATAGCAATAAACCTTATATACGAGGGGAGGTCAATAAATTTGCGGAATGAAGGGGTTAAGGGAGGGGGTGGCAGTGCGCATGTGCATGTTTCGATAATACGACTCATTATTAGTCTGGTATATTCACCAAGTTTTAGTCTAATTTTGACAGTATTATTTAAGATATCGTCGGGAGAGTATATCAAACGTTAATAACATCCTAAGTATGGAAAACATTGAGTATCGCGCCGTCTTAAGTTTTTCACAAAACAAGGTAAAACACCTCAAATAATTTTTCAAGAGATGTTAGGAATTTACGGGGAGGGGACTATTGCCTTGGAAAAATGATGATTTACAAGTGGCATTGTCTTTTTAAGCAAGAGAGATAATCGATTGAAGACGACCTCCGACCAGGACGGACTGTTGAGGCCACTGAACATCGTTCAAAAAGTAGAAAAGCTTGAGCTGGAAGATGCTCACCTAAACAAACCACAGCTCACAGAAATGGTTGGAGTATCGCCTATAACCGTTTTGAATATCCTCCATCAGCATCTAGGGATGTCGAAAGTCAGTGCAGCATCTAGGCATGTCGAAACTCAGAATGCTCATGCCATTTCAAAAACAACAACGCGTCGAATGTTCACGACAGTTTTTGGACCTCTGTAGAAACAACAAATATTAGATTTTTAGCCGAATTGTTACTGGAAATGAATTTTGGGTTCATCATTATGAGCCTGAGTTGAACCTGGAATCCATGAAGGGGCACAAAAAGAGCACACAGTCCCCTAAGAAGTTCAAAGTGTCGCAATCGGCTGGAAAAAATGTGGCTATAATTTTTGGGATGCGGATGCAAATACATTTAAGGATATCACAATAACTGAAGAGTATAACTCTTATCTGCTGATGCAGTTAAAATAAGCTGTAAAGGATAAAAGGATAGGAAAATGGACAAAAGGAGTGCTACTTTTGCATGACAATACACCCGTGCACAAAAGTAATTCTGCATTAATGCTGTTCACAACTGTGGCTTTCAAACATTAAATCCGGGCTCCGTCTGATTATTGTTTGTTTCCAAATATGAAGAAAGCACTTCGAGAGAAGAAATTTACGGACGATGAAGAAGTTAAAAGTGCAATTTTGGCTTATTTTGAGGGCAAAAGTAAATCCTTTTTTTCATGGATATATGTGTTTCTAAACTTATTGAAATATCTGATAAATATATAAGAGTTAATGGTGAATATATTGAAAAGGAAAAATAACATTTTCCCCTTGTTCTCCGGCATTCCGTGAATTTATTGACCTTCCCTCGTATAATACACAATGATGAACACAGTAACGCTTGCTCAAAGAAATGACCACCCTGCGATATGTTTTTCAGGTCGTAATATAAACAACGGAAGTGGAACTCAATATAAACTACTTTCTCATATTATTTCAGATCAAGATCCTGCCGAACGTTATCTAAAAGTCTCTCTCTCAGTCTGCCAAGTGACCTTCTTCCGTATTGTTGTTTTTTTTTAATAATCGTTGTTGACCGTGTCAACTGATATCTGCTTATATAGCTTATCAATCTGAACCTTTGTGATCTTATGTCACTGATTATTAATAGTTGACTCGGTTATTTTTGAATTTCTTCATTTGATCTGAGTCTCCATTCCCTTACAGGCTGTTTTGGAGCAAGTATCTATAGTAGTAGTTAGTTTTCAAAACTCTGCAGCTTTGTTGGCCTTTAGATGTCATGATCCACACTAAAGATCTATAGTATATGTAATTATGAGTAAGATTATCAAGCTGTATATGGTACTCTCAGTTGAGCATTTCGAGACAGGGTTTTGCAGCTCAGTAGTTTGTGAAATGCATTGTCGTACATTTATTCTAAATCTAAAAGTTCAATTAACTCATTGTCTTTATATTGTTCTTTACACTAGCATATTTAAAAAGAATATTTGTTACTCATGCCATAAAAAACTGAAAACATGCATTATTTTTTCAGTACTTTCCTTACAAAATGTTACCGTAAAGTTTTACTCAGAAACTCAGTAAGTAACAATATGTAACTTCCAACTTCTGTAGCTCCCAAATCCATTATCATACCTTTTTACCGGTTTTAAAGAGTGTATCAACGCACAGTCTCAACATTTGTTGAACAGCTACATCAGCCAATTGATCATTTCATAAAATGTTTTAATTCACTTTTATATTTTTGTTACCTTATATTTTTTATATATAGTGAATTATCTTTGTAAAGTCTTTTCGTATTGTAAAGATTGACCGATCGTTACAGTTTGCAGGAGACATCGCGTAGAGGTTCTTTACATGCTCACCAAGTGACGGAATTTCATCTGTGAAGTAAGGATGCGGGAATAGTATTGAATATCAACTGGGGTGGAGCGCATTTGGGATTCGTGACCGACTCAAGATATCTCGGAGTGACCTTGGATCACACGCTCTCAATGCTTTACCAACACAAAGCTCACGCTCTCAATGCTTTACCAACACAAAGAGGAAGACAGCAGCGAGAAAATGCATCCTAAGGAAACTAACAGGAAACACATGCGATACCGCATGGTGACATGCTGCACAGTGGCCGGGCGCCTTAAAACTGCACCGATCGCTAAAGTATGAATCGTTGCAGGAATTCCCTTTCTGCGATATGCCGCAGACTGTATCTCACACCGAGAAGGCTGCTAAAGAAACAGGCCCATACATTATGTACAGGTACCAGAAGTAGGACCAAAGGCTTAAATCTAGGAGGAGCTTCATGCCCACCACAGTAGGAATGACTGCCCAGCCAGAAATAGAGCGCTTGTCGTTCTGGTAAGCGAAACTGACCACAATAATGCCCGACGAATGGCAAAAACCCGTAAAGTGCCTCACAAGTGCAAAGCCTGAACAGACTCCGCACAATGGAGGGTTGAACCCAGGACAACTTAGTCAAATGGGGATTTCGAACGACCTTACCTGCGCCTGACTTGCAAAACATTGACCACCTCTTCACATGCGATGAACGATGAACTGTCATCGAACCCACATTGTCCAAGTAAATGTGGGTTCGACGACAGCTTACGGGCGAGCGACAGCGGTGTTGCCTTCGTAAAATATTGGAGAGGCATCTTTTGGTGAAATTCAACGATTCCGATAAGATGCAAAAGAAGAAATGAATTTTCTTTCGTATGGTAGCGTTCAACATATCCGAAATGGTGATTTGGACATATTAAAGAGTGCGGCTGGGACACAATATAGTCTTCGGGTTAAAATCAATGAAGTAGGCATGTAACTCGGGATCCGTTATTATCTATACATGTGTTGGCAACACTACCGTACTTCGACTAATTACCAGACGAACTCTTTCACCAGAACCGTTATTAAAACCTTTTTTTGGGTACCGTTGAGTATGAAACCTAAAACACCTGGATAGAAGTCAAGCGTCTTACCAACTAGGCCACGGAAGTCGTTAATAGTAAAATACTGAATGGTAAAGAAAATATTACGTTTGATTTTGATAATTTTATAAAAAAATGGAAAGTTATTACTGCAGAAATATTCAATAGATAACATTCGTTTTTATCCCTCTGTAGATGTACGTATGTTATGAAAATTGTAAGGGGGAAAATACATGATATCTAAGTCCATTGTTTCTCTACCTATTTAAACTTGCGACCCCTCAAAAGATTAAAAAAATAAAATAAAGATTTCGCGATCCCTTGCAAAAACCTAATATCTCATTGATGTTTACTTATGTATACATGGTCGCACATATGTACTTGCACAAATACGATAATCTTTATCAGGTAAATACATCTACTGTTTTAAATCATTAACAGGGCAGCTAAACAGTTTGAAGTTATAGATACACAGAGGTAATCATGGGAGTAAAAAATGTATAACATTGATTTGGACTCGAACTGTTTTTTTTAGAATAAATGCGTTTTTTTTTTCTCAGATTATGTGTTATATTCCTTTTGTACACGTGAACTATTTTTATTATCACCCCTCCCAGATTGGGAAACAGTCCCTTAGTCATGTCAGTGTTATTGGTGATTGATTGGGCATTCTTTTGTACTAATTAAGTGTAAAAAAGATACTTCAGTTACGAGTATTATGTACTTCTGCACGATACGCGTGTCAGTCACAGATAAATAAAATCAATTAAACGAAAACAAATATTAATAATATAAAATCCATTAAACCAAAGTTCTTGAAATTCCTCAAAGGGATTTTTTGTACGTTACGTATTCGGAAATCAAACATGATTAACTCAATTCTTGTCTGCTGCAATTCTAAAGACTTGGATAGAATTGGTATAAAAGCATGTTTTGGGTTCGTGTCACGCGCGGTTGGGGATCCCAGGACCGGGGCGCTTGCGCGGCGCCGCGCCGCCGCAGTGCGCCCGGGGCGGCAGGGGGCCGGGGGGCTGCTGGCTGCCCCCACCTCGCCCCGCGCGGGGTATCGAGCCGAGCGGGCGGCAGCGGGCGGCAGTCAGTGCGCGGCCGGCCGCCCCATGCTGCCCCGGCTGCTCACGCGCGCGGCCGCCCTGGCCGCCCTCTTCGCTCTGGCCCGCTGCCAGGACTACCAAGACTATCCAGACCCACCCGCCTTCCCTGACTTCCTCGAGACGAGTTCCTCCTCTTCGAGCTCGCCAGCGCCCACGACACCGCCATCCCTCTCATCTACACCCATTCCAACCAACGAGACCGAAAAGGCTCCTCTCTTCCCCGAAGATCTATTCACAGAACAGCAACGTCGTGATGGAGCCATCGTCCTGCATATCCTTGGTCTCATCTACATGTTCGTCGCACTGGCCATCGTGTGCGATGAGTTCTTTGTGCCAGCGCTGGACGTCATCATTGAAAAACTCGAGATCAGCGACGATGTGGCTGGAGCAACTTTCATGGCCGCCGGAGGAAGCGCACCGGAGCTCTTCACCTCCGTCATTGGCGTGTTTGTTTCCTTCGACGACGTTGGCATTGGCACCATCGTGGGCTCCGCTGTCTTCAACATCCTCTTCGTGATTGGCATGTGCGCGATATTCTCGCGTACCGTGCTCACGCTCACGTGGTGGCCGCTGTTCCGGGACTGCAGCTTCTACTCCATCAGCCTGCTGGTGCTCATTTACTTCTTCCGCGACAACCACATCTACTGGTATGAGGCGCTTGTGCTCTTCTCCTTTTACATCGCCTACGTTTGCTTCATGCGGTGGAATACGCAGTTCGAGAGACTTGTGAAGAAAGTGCTTTATAAGAACAGAGTGACACGCGTCAGGAGCACGGACCAGCTGATGCCCGCGGTGAGTCTTTTTTTCATTTCTCCTCATATTTCTTTCTTCCTCTAATCTAAAGGATTGTATTTGAAGCGGCGAAAGGACACTACTTCATTAACTGCGAATTTTTACTCCGTCCCATTCCATGTCTAAAGAAAATGTCTTGCTGAGCCCTACTCGTTTTCACAAGTATCTTGGTCATTGCTGTCATAAGTATTGTTAGTCAATACTTTTTCGGAAATTTTATAGAATACCCTTCCTTACCTTTCTAACGTCTACCTAAATGCCTTCACTCCGGCCCCTCACCTTACTATTACTACAGCCTCCCCCACCCCACGTCTGACTTCACATTACACAACTACGTTGCGAAACGAGCGTTTCTTAAATTGGTTATCTTTCGAGTCAGACTCAAAAACGTTTACTTTGATATAAATTTGGTATTCGTTCAGGGAAGAGTAGAGAAGAAGGGTAGATATTGACAAATCATTTTGTAGGTTTGGTGTAAGTAAAGCGGCGCAAGGTCGTGTAAGAAAACGTTGATATGAGACTATTGCCACCCTCCGTGCTCGCATCAGACGTTGGAAATTTTATTTCCGAACTTTGATTTTGGACGACTTGGACTAAAACAATTCCTTATTTAAAAAAACGTCCTTAAAGCAAAACACAAAATGTTATGTAATTTTTTTTCATTCAGGATGCCCCTGTATAATATACAAAAATATGTATAAATATTTTATGCCCGAAATTTGTACAATTACTTTTGGAATAATATTATCTAAAAACGTAGTAAATTAGTTATTATCTTCCGTGTGTGACATCCTCCGTGACCTACTTAAAGAGATGCCTGTTTTTAAACCGGAGGTTCCGGGTTCGATTCCCTTTCCAACTCAGACTTTTTAAAAGGGAACATGCAAAAAAATTTATTTATGGCCTTTTCAACATTTTTTGGTTCGTTGGAAGAGATTGCCTTATGATGTACTGTATACAACGAACCAGAAAAACAATACAACCCCTTAGTCGACTCATAAAACCACGGTCATTGCCCATCTCACTCAAACACAAACGATCTTTTGCGTCTTCTTAAATTAACAACTCGCTATCCCCTTCATTTGGTCACTCCATTGGACAGGTGTTCGGCATCACTTTTGTTATTCACAGCTCCAAACGTAACCAACCTCCGTGACCTACTTAGTAAGACGTCTGTCTATCAATTACTCTTATATTTTTTATAAAGGATTCCAGTTTGGTTTCCAGTTAAGGCTTGTTTAATATCTTTCTGGGTCGTTAGGATATACTAGGTAAGTCCAGAAAGTAAGTGTACTGAATTTTTGTAGGTTACAATTTTTTTTATTTAAACAAAAAAATTACGTGGTTACCGTAGTACATATGTAAGCTATTTTTCGACATAGTCGCCATTCCTCTCAATGCAGGTGGTGA
>OX463854.1:29091494-29313174 GCA_949825065.1 Odontocerum albicorne | reverse complement strand
AATTCTTACTTTTCCCTCACTTAAAATTTCTCTAATAACTCCATTGGTCTACCTTTTCATCGTTTTCCATCCATTTCAGACATATACATGTATATTTGTTTCGTAAATGTATCGCAACTCAATCTCTTAATCTGGCCTCACTATATTTTTTTTTTTATTCATTTATACTTTTAACAAAGAGTTATCCTTTGTCCGATAATTTCTTACAATGTCAAATATTATTTTACTAGATATTTGATCAAATGCGCGCATTCCTTTCGGATTTATTATTTTGTTATCACTGTCTTTCAATGCTAAGGCCTCGTTTTTATACATCAAGTTTGACATTAGCATACTACTGTGAACAATTGTTTTTGGAACAATATTTATACGAAAGTGTTAAAATAAATAGGTATCAAACTACCAATAGTAAAATAATTAACTATGTTCGTATACACCAATTTTAAGGGTTATTAATTAAATTGCTTGGCTTCATATGAAATCACATTACCAAGCTCGGAAGTCAATGGGGAATATTTTAGTCATATCTAAAATGTGTGTTCGTGTGAAAAAACTATTTTACAATTTTTCAGCAATTAAGTTCACTTAAGAGAATTGAAAGTAAGAGAAATTCTTTGGGGACTTTTTTACTAACAAAATTATCACGCAGGAGTTTCGTGTCATGTATATTATAACACATTCGTAAATAATGGAAATTTAAGATAATTGGGTAAATGTTATTCTTGCCTCGAGTGTGCTGTAATTACAAAGATTTGTTTGAATTAAAAACATTCTTACTTAGTTGTAAGAATGAAGGTAAAATTATTTCAGATTTTTAAATGTTTTATTGACTATTTTCAGTTCTTGTTGTTTTATTTAGTTGTGACAAAACAACACAATATGTTAGAATTCTGTTTTTAAATTCTGGAAATTCCTACTCCGGTGTGAACTTTTTTTTTATGTTGGAATTGGAATCGATGCTTGGAAACATTCATATATTGACAACTGTTATTTTCTTATAACTTTCTCTTAGAAACATTTATTGTATTTTAAAGATAAACATAAAAGTCTAAATATACTGACACGAATGCTTTATTTTCTCCTTAAATATATATTAAAACATTAGAGTCCCGGAAATCCAAAGAGCTCTTTTATCGTTTCAAAAGAGTAAATAAAAATAAATAACCTTTTAATTAAAATCACATTTTTATTTATTTCTTCGTATTATCAAGATTTTGTCTAAAAATCACTGGAGTAAGCACGTAACTCACAGTTTGAAGTTGTATGTGTTTTTGAAATACTATCGCACGCGGGTAAGGAGCAGCACTTGCACACATCTAGCGCGTGTGACTATTGTTACCAAACGAATTCATAAACGAAATTGGGACCCTTTCCGTTATGAGTTCGTTTGGTAACAATAAAATGTCACGGAGATTGTCAATCCATATGGCTTTATATATTTTTTTACATCATGCGATGTCAGTGTAGTACATCTCCTGGAGAGCCTATATCCAATATTTTCTTTCTTATATAACGCGGTACTTAAATATTATATTAAGGAATTTGGACAACTTAAGACACAGCCTAAGCATCTCTTGATGACACTTCAATAAGTGAAGTTACTTAAATATATGAATATATGCAATAAGTGGAGTTACTTAAATATATGAATTATTCGACTGACATTAATTGATCAGTGAATACTTTCAAATTCTGGCACGCGTGCCAATAATTTACAATCACTTGGTTAATGCTTTCGTATATAATGGTTGAACAGTTGGCGAAATTACTCTTTAAGTATTACCCAGTTTATGGATAATGCCTGTTTTTATTTGAGAGCCTGAAATAGAATCCACCCTCCTCCATTTATTCCGATGCCCGATACAACGCAGCTCGCATACTGGGGGCTGGGGCCACCTATATAATATCGGTCTTGCCTTTAAAAAAAGATATAATTCACGTTTTATTTGGGATTCCTAAAATAAACTTTGGATCTACTAGGGTTATAATATGTGTCATAAAGTCGATGAAAGTAAAAAAAAAATTATAAAGCATTGCTCATTAACCAATTTTACTGTAAGATCACATTCAGACAACTGTTAAGTGTCAGTTAAATAACAAATTTGAACGAAAAGCGGTCCAAAAAATATCCGATGAAAAAAAATCCCTAATGAATCAAATTTCAATTAGAAAAAATGTGGAATAAATATCCCAAAATAAATATCCCAAAATAAATACAAAAGTACAGTCGGTACAAGTACCGACTGTACTTTTGAAAAAATTCAATCAGAATTCAGTCTTGTTTGCACTCCCCTGATGATGAGGTAAACGCCTTGAAACCAGTAGGGTTATACCGTTACAAAAAGGGGAATAAACAGTGTTTGATAAAAACAAATTACAATGTATAAACCTCCACAATGTTAATGCTTCAACTATAAACAATATAATTGGATATAAACTTTAGCGCAACTAACGCGTAATTTAGTTTGATTAACTAACTGAGAAGGACCCAATGTGTATTAATATGCATAGCGATATATTAAAAAATATAGTGAAAGAAAACAAAGTTAGGTATTTTATTTCTATATTCCATTGATAATATTGGTTATTTTGTTGAAAAGTACAATGGAAGAAAATAAATTGATTGTTAAAAATTACAAAGTATAATTATTATAATTTAAAATATCTATATTTTTACTACGTTCTAACATTAACCTGATTTGATGAGCTCCATGATATGGACAGTTTGATGTGGTGTCATCTCTGTTTTATTCTCTGATAAGTTAGACAATTTTAACGGGATTTAATGTGTTTGATCCTCGAGACAGATCCTCGGATGATATATCATACATTTTTATATCTTTTTGAAAATTGTGTTTGTCTAGAATAGATTACACGACGTCGTGGAAAATAACAAATGGAGAAAGTAATGGCAAAACATAGATATTAAACTGGAAGGGGGTACAGACCATAATAGATATAAGAAAAGAGCATTGTCTTAGGCCTGCTTGTAGAAAAGACAGGAGATTCATTAAAATACGAGTGTAAAGCTACGAATAGCGTTTTCCCCGTCTTTTTATATGAACTTTTTTTAATTATTCCTCTATGTTTATTGTTATTCAAGTAAAAAATAGTTAATTAAAACTTTATATTTGTTTTTTTTTGTCTATTTGTTTTATTATCCACTATATGAGAGTTTATATTCTTATATTAATGAAAACTCAAGACAAAATATAAATTTAAAAATGTGATTTAAAAAAAGTCCTAAAATAACTTCACTTAACGTAAATTATTGTATTGCATAACAAGTTTATTGTATACAGTACAATCTAGCAGGTTTATTTCTATGCGACAATCTTTTCTAACCAATGGAAAACATGTTGAAGAAACTTTAAGAAGTGAAAACCAGATTAGAATCTGTGAAAGAACTTCTGAAGAGTTATTAGATGTGCAACATCCTTATATAGATTTAAAAGAGAATTGAAAAAAAGTCATATTAATCAGAATATCCTTTCCTTCTAATTTTCCTTTCTGTACTTTACTTATCATTGAACGAATTTATTTCTTATACTTCAGCCATTAATTTTAAGAGATTGGTTATTGATTTTTACTGGAATTCAAACTAATATTTTTTTGTAAAGTTTGTCATGGATTATAACAACTCAATGCATTCAACATGAGCTTGTTAGTTGGAAGATATTGCTGTAACGCATTAAGCCCACCAAATGCACCATGTACATGAAAGATGTAAAATGAAATTCAAAAATTCTTTTAAAAAAAAGTGGGGTTCAACGGGAGTCGAAACTGTAACCTTCAAGTTGAAAGACAGGTTTCTTACCAACTGGGCTATATATCACCAACTAGGAACGGGTTGGCGCTTCGATACTGGAACGACTCTCTTTCATTTGCCAATGTTCTATGCCATCATCAGTTGTTCCTCTTAGGGCAGTCAAAGCTCAGTCTCCTCAGTTGTTTTTCCTAGGTGTTTTTGTTGTTCAACTGGTCTTTTTCCTGAATGGGTCGCTAAGAACAATCATAGAAGACGATGACGCCTCATTCTTAACTAAATACCTTAGCTACCTAGTGTACAAGAGATACAAAATTATTCATTATGTTGTTTATAGTTAAGGCATTAACGTTGTGGAGGTTTAAAGATATTGTAATTTATTTTTATCAAACACTGTTTATTTCACTTTTTTTGTGACGGTATGACCCTACCGGTTTCAAGGCTTTCACCTCATCTTCAGGGGAGCACAAACAAGACTAAAAGCTGTTAGAACTGGTACCGATATATACGCTTCAACGGCTGGGGGCTGAGGGGTGAGGGAGGCATGGGACGATATCGGCCAACTAGAAATTTCTAAGTCAGTACATCGGTCCGAACATCTGTTGAACAGTTATATCCCAAAAATCTCTCCGCTCTTGGCCGAAATCGTCCCATGCCTCCCTAACCCCTCAGCCTCCAACCGTTGAAGCGTGTATATCGGTACCAGTTCGAACAGCATTTAGTCTTGTTTGTGCTCCCCTGAAGATGAGGGGAAAGCCTTGAAACCGGTAGGGTTATACCGTCACAAAAAAAGTGGAATAAACAATGTTTGATAAAAATAAATTACAATTTATTCATTCATATCCGAATTGATGATGCGGATATGTTAAAGAGCGATGCCGGGATACAATATTAATTTCAGCTTCAATAATCGAGTTTAAGGGTAAATAACCACTTAAGTAGGCACGTAACTCACAGTTCACTATCGTGTGTGCTGGAAATACTACCGAATGTGAACAGGCACACATTCGTACTAGTCTAGCGCGTGATTAGACAAGTACCCTTTTTTGGTAACTTCGGAATCCAACCCAAAATCTTCATACTTATATATCATTACGCCGTTTCCCTGTTGGGGTAAGCAGATAAGGTAGAGCGATAGACTTTTCTATTTCGACACAAATATTTCACCTCACCTCGTCTTACAAATATCAATACGCCTTTTACAGTTACTACAATTACTCTTATTTTTTTACTTTTTCCTCTTTCAAAATATCATTCACTTGATCCAACTATACTTTTCTCTTTCTTCCTCTATCACGCTATCCACTTAAATTTGTTTTTGTTAGTCTTTCTTTATTCATTCATTCCATGTGCAAAACCATCTCCGAGTGATTTTATTTATATAAGCAATAAGTTCACATTCATTCCTAATCATTTCATTCTGTATTGTGTTTTACACTGTTTTCCCTTGTATTATTCTAAGTAAACACATTTATTCAACGCCTTTCAGCCTTTCTCATTTCCATACATGAAAGTTGGTATTAGAATATTGCTATAGATACAATCTTATTAGATACTCTCCGGTTCAAGTATCTATGTATTAATGCGCCGTTGACTTTATTCCCTATCGCTACAAGCTATTCGATAT
Organism: Odontocerum albicorne; assembly: GCA_949825065.1. Taxonomy (NCBI): domain Eukaryota; kingdom Metazoa; phylum Arthropoda; class Insecta; order Trichoptera; family Odontoceridae; genus Odontocerum; species Odontocerum albicorne. Next base: position 29,307,781 of record OX463854.1, on the reverse strand, counting down.
ATATCGTAACTGTTCCATCTTCTACAGAATTTATTCGACTATTTTAGTCTTTTTCCACGTCCATGTTTCACTTCCATACATCAAAGTTTGTGCTAAAATACTATTGTGAACTAATCATCTTAGCAGATTTTGACGCTAACCCGAAACCTTCGCTTGAGAGTCAAGCATCTTACCAACAAGGCCATGGACATCGTCATGGAAAGAAGAAAATAATTGCTTAAAATAAATCTGATATACTCGTAAAACAATTAAATGAATGAAATAAACAATGACATCATAAAGAAATGCTTTTCTTTGAACAAAATTAAAGTGCGGACTTCCGTACTCGCATTTACAGTTGATGAGCATTCTGCTCTGCTAATGACTGTCCGCAGCGCAACCCTCCACGCTGACATTTACAGCGAGCGACGAGTGGAGTATGGCGAGGCGACTCTGCCCTTTGAGGATAAATGTCTGTTCAGCGCGAATTGCCCCCTCGGGACTGCTATTAAGTCACTGATTTTGAAAAGAAAAACATTCTCAACTCCATTCCCCAGTTCATCATTGTTTTATTAAGCATTGTTTTGTGATGGAATACCTTTGTGCTGTTATTATTTTTATTTACTACCCCTCAGTGTCGTTAGAAAAAAAATAACAATGTATTTCAAATTCTTCATAACTCTTGTTTTTTACGGCTTACTCATTAAACTTGAGTCAACCGCAAAAGACGACCTTCGTGCCCTAGTTAGTAAGACGGTTGTCTCCCAACTCGGAGATTGCGGGTTCGATTCCCGTTGGAACTCAATTTTTTTAAAAAGGATTTCAATCTGATTTTCACTAAAGGCCTCTTTAACATCTTTCTGGTTGTTTGGAAGACATTACCACGTGCCAATAAGCACGCAAGGTTGTACTGTATACAACGAAAGCGTAATACAATATAATGTAACACAAAAATACAATACGTGTTTTTCCGCAATATACAACAAACACACATTAATATACCATAAAAGTATTAATTGATTGTTTTCACGTTTTACATAAATACATACATACTATCACGCCATTATCCTGTTGGGGTAGGCAAAGAGGACAAAGTACTAGACTTTCCTATCTTATAACATATCCTTCGCGTCTTCTACATCTATATACTTTATCATGCAACTCCTACGATTCCTCTAACTTTCTATGTTTCTCTCTTTCAAAATATCATTAACTTGACACAACCACACTTTCCTTGGTCTTTACCAGGTCTTCTACTCACATTTGCACTATAAATGAGTTTTTTTTAGCTTTTTTCATTTATTCGTGTACTATTATTAAATATACAGACCATCCCAGAGTGTTTTTCTTCATCTTACTCAATACCTCTGCCTTAAGTCACATTCACATTCATCCCTAATAACTTCATTCTGTTTTCTGTCACATTCCCATTTACCCCTAATTACTTCGTTCCGAACTGTCACATTCATCCCTAATCACTTAATTCCTTATTCTGTCATATTCACATTCACCCCTAATCCCTTCATTATATATGTCACATTCATATATTCTGTCACATTCATTCCTAATCTGTCACATTCATTCCTAATCCCTTCATCCTGTCACATTCATTCCTAATCCCTTCATTTCGTATTCTGTCACATTCACATTCATTCCTAATCACTTCATTCCGTATTCTGTCACATTCACATTCATCACTAATCACTTAATTCCGTATTCTGTCACATTCCCATTCACCCCTAATCACTTCGTTCCGTATTCTGTCACATTCATATTCACATTCATCCCTAATCACTTCATTCCGTATTCTGTCGCATTCACATTCATCTCTAATCACTTTATTCCGTATTCTGTCACACTCACATTCATCCCTAATCACTTTATTCCGTATTCTGTCACACTCACATTCATCCCTAATCACTTCATTCCGTATTCTGTCACATTCACATTCATCCCTAATCACTTCATTCCGTATTCTGTCACATTCAAATTCATCCCTAATCACTTCATTCATGTATTCTTCTCAGTGCTTGTATTTCCACAGCATTTATTCGGCTCCTTTCAGTGTTTTTATGTTTTACATGAAAAAAATAAAATTAGTTATTAAACGTATATTAAACGAAAATTCAATGGATATATAAGAGTTTATGTAGTGATAAATATAAGTAAATATTACATTCAAGTATATATTATTATAGAAAATATGTTTTTTTTCACGATCGCTATTTGAAGAAAGTATTTTTTCCTATTGTATGGTACGCTTCAATATAATCGAGTTGATGATTTAGATACATAGAATAGCGTCGCCGTGAGATTATAATGTCTTCGGCCCCAATAATTGAGCCCTCGGGCTTAAAAGCCACTTGAGTAGGCAGGGAGCTCACCGTTCGTCATTGCACGTGTTGGTAATACTACCGAAGAGACAACAACACTTGGCGCATGCGAGTATTGGTACCTGACGAACTCTTTTACTTGATTGGGATCTGTTTTTATGGGTACGAACAGGTTCTGTTATCTGGACAGTACGTTTACATGTGATGGGTGAGTTGAAAGATACATTGAAAGAAAGGTAGCGACAGGAAACAGGGTAAATACTTACTGTTATACTTCATGTATGGAAGGGAAATAATTAATTATGTGATGCGTGCACCAATCAATATTTGTGGAATGTTAATATTTGAAAGAAGGCCGAATAAAGACATCAGAAATTAATTCATGCATAAAATGAATGTTTTAAGTAAGACTAAAAAAAAGCTTTAATATGGTTTGGACGTGTGGAGAGAATGAATAATGATATAATGACTAAGCGAATATATAAATCAGAAATGCAATGTGTACGTGGTAGACTGAGAAAAATGTTGCTGGACCAAATAGACTAGATTATGAAAGAAGGTAAAGTAAGAAGTATTAATAATAGAAGATTGTGCATGACGAAACGTACGAATGTGGAGGAAACGAAAGTTGTGTGCTTGGATAGAAAAGTATGAAGATCTGTTCTCTTTGCTTACCTCGCAAGGGAGACGATATGATGGTATATACTTATGTACGATCAGGCCACGAAGGTCGTCAACAAAGCCAATGATGACCCTATAAAAGCCGATTCCCAGAGTTTTGTATCTAGCGTTTAAAAATAACGAAATAAATGAAGTATTTTTTATGATTTATTAAAAAAATAATTTCTTGAACATACAAAGCTTGAAAATTGGTTAAATCCTTCACTCTGGTATTGCATTAAACAGTCTCCATCAAGAGAGTATCTGGCAAAGTGTTCCCGAAGCTTAAATTTCGATTACCCAAGTAAGGTAATTTATTTAGCGGTTGAGCTGGGCCTCCTCTGAACCTCGGGATATTTCACGCGGATTGTTTCGGATCCCTTGATGCAATTACTGGGGCGGCGCCTCCGACTCGCGCAGATTTGCTTTCATCTAATATTCCGACATTTCATGGATACATTCACTCCGAAAGCAAACAAACCGTTCAATCCGAGTTGCCTAAATTCGTTTCTGTAATTGTTTTGTTTAAATTAATTCTGTCAGTTGTAGTCAAAAGGAAATCCCCTCCTTCTATCTCTCTCTCTCTCTAGCGAGCCTTTCGACTATTGGCACATCCTTACCTAACAATTCCAATATATACGAGTATGCCTTGAATGTTATTAGAATTTTTAATTTTCTCAATATCCATGTATTATAAAGAAATTAAATCATATGGAGATTTTTTATTTTTGAATGCTGAAGTCCCCAACATATTTTTAAGTAGGTATTTATGATATTGTACTCTGCGCTTCTAGGAAACATTTATAATTGTTATTTTTTTATCATCTTAAGTCATGTACTGATTAGAGCACGCTCACGCGCATAAGCTCATGAGCTTAAACGTACTCAAATCAATACATGGCTTAACCGAACGTTTGGTTAAAAATGGATTTTTTAAATATATAATACATATTACATATGTTATGCACATAAAATCCTAGAAAACATTAAATAAAGCACTGTTAATGAGTGTGTATATGCATTTATGTTAATTTTTGTTTTACATTACTTCCCTATTTATTAACTTTATTAATATTAATATAAGGATAATTTAAATAGTGCCGTTTAAAAGCAGATTTTTCAAGGGGGTTCTAACTCGGGATTAAAACGAATTATTATTAACATATTAAAAAAAATTACCAAAAAAAAAAAACAAAACATGCTGAAGTTGAGTATAAAGATAGTAAGGTGATGATTGCGGCATTAGATTAGGTACTTCCTCGCATCTGCATATGTTTAGAAAAATATATTTGGTAAGAAAACCGCAGAAAATTTACCAAACGGAAGAGGAATTGCAATGAAACCTTGTGTGGTATGCCTCACAAATATGAATAACAAAGGCCAGAGAAAGATCAAAGATAGACTCTTTCGAGAGATGGCGATGGAAACGATTACTGGGTGATTCATGGACGGCACGATGAACAGTTCTACGTCTAAGCCTATAGTTGTAAACTTGAAGGTTCATTTAATGGGATCAAAGACTCTTCAGTATGTCTAAATCACAAACTTAGATAACTTGAAAGGTTCCATAGGAATGAATGAATTAATAGAAAAATTGTAACACATTTTTTTTAATACATATATTTCATGGTTAAATCCCGTATTAAAAAAATATGCTTCCACATAAGCCCATACAAACCGCCGTGATACATATTTCCCCAATTATCTTAAAACAAGGATAACGAGGGTTTGCTTTTGTTCCATACTTTGTATGTGTTAAACCCCACAGTGCGGTTGAGAGTGAGCTTCAATTTTTCTTTCTCTCTTTCTCTCGGCCACTTCTCGAGAGAAGTGAAAATTATGTAAGCGCTCTAACAATTCATCCATGGGGAGGCGGCCTATGGCTGAAGTAAAACTAAATATACTCACTAGCCTAAAATACATCTGCATTAAAACTCTGTTTTCTCTCTTTTACTTGTCATTTGGAATGTGTTATTATTGATTATTAAAATCTATACGTTAGCTATTTTGATTTTTTAAATAAAAACATGTTAATGAATTAGTGTAAAGCATTTTCTTGAAGCTGAACAGCATAATCTAAACAATAGTACTTGTTTCGTTCAAGGATACTCGAAAAGGAAGAATTTATGATATTATATGAAACAGTCCTCATTTCTGTAATTATATATTTGTTTATATTATTAATAACAAAAAATGAAAAGAAAAAATATCCGGGAATCCGAAAGATAAATGGTTCATTATTATAAATGAGTACTTTTGTTGAATTATTTTGTGAAGCGACATTAGTTTTGTTTAGAAACACGATAGAGGTTCTTAGAACTAATTAAGAAACTAGTACTTTTGACAATTAAAATTTTATAGGTGAAAAGCATATTCAGAAAAGTATGAAATTAGAAAAACATCAAAACATGAACAAGTAACGTAAGTTTTTCTAGCAAAACAGTAGAAGCTTAAACCAATCAAATAACCAGTATTTTTGACAAATTATACATTCATTAGTTGATCGCTTATTAAAAATATTGAAATAAGAAAAATACGAAGTGTTTAGTGGTGGACAATCTTTTTTATGATTATGTATTACCAGCTTAAGTCCACTTTTACGATTAAAGTGATGTAACTGAATAATGAAACCGAATTATGTGTAACGAAAATAGTAATTCCTCTTCAAAAGGAAAAGAAATTTCCCGAATAATCTTCGTTGGTTCTTATATAACTGTAATAATGGGAATTTGGGAACATCCCACTCGACAGGCTGACACAATGACCCATTTCTAGCGCCGGCCGGGAATCCTTAACAAGTTCCTAGGGGATTAATTACGTTCTTAGGACCATTTGGAAAATCAGGGGCAGCTCACATTGTACCTTGGTTTATTTCGTGTCCTATTCAATGCTTTATTGCGAGTTCAGACGAGTAGAATATAAAATTAATTAGGATTCGACAATACGTACATTATAAAGATTTATAATACGATTTTTTGAGGTTACATAGAGCACATACATAAAATAAGTGAGAGAAAATGAAACTTAAGCACAGTAATTTTTTTTAAATATTTTAATTTCATTTATATATAAAAATAAATTTTAGAAACGCATAATTTATGAAAATAGAACAGATATTTTAATGTACGAGTATGTTAGACACGCATTTTTTATAAAACTGAATTTGTTGCCTTTCATTTGTCGTGCCTCCAGTAAACTAGGCTTTTGCTTGTATCTAACTGAGGACATATAAAATGGAAAAAAATAAATTGATATTTCTTTCCGATTTTTGATTATACAATAACCTGTTGCTTACTCTCATCAACTGGATAAACAATGACACTCAATTATATGTGTATATATCATGTGAATCAAACCCCTCACACTTCATCACTCCAGACAGACCAAAAAGTCCATCCCATAATGTGCCACATATAGTCACCAAAAACACACTACGTTCAAGAGTTCACAGAAACCTTCGCTACAAGTCATTCCTTCTGCAAGCCCAAGTATTCAAACTCCTGTCGCAATAACAACCACGCTTTAATCAACTGTCTAAATTTTTGCCCCATTTTGACTTTATTGAATCCGACGCCCCATTGTATGTTATGTCATGGGAGCCAAATAGGCATTTTGCTTTTGGATAAAATATGTTCTAACTCTAGAGATGGTGAACATTTAATCAGTTGCCGTGCGTGTCATGTGTCTCTGAGTTTGCACTTTCTTTTTTTCTTGGTGATGGTGCCAGAAAATGGATTTGACGTGTAAGTTGACTACGTTTAGGACCCGATACTCCCTGAAAAACTCCGTTGTGGGGATACCGGTACATGATTTGAGGTTAATCATACACTGATTGTAATTTCGTTGGTTTGAGTAAATTGTCTATAGTTTTGTGTTACCATTAGGCAAAATAAATATGAAACATTAAACTGCTTTGTACGAGTATGTGTTACTTAAACGAACGAATGATCATTTTTATAAGAGAAAAGAAATTGTAATGCCAGGAATTTACGCTGCAAATGGACTAAAGGCGGGTTTTCTGTGCGGTCAGCATAAATCATACTTGTGAATAATAAAAGTTTAACGCTCGCAGTAACACATAAAATGGCGGCTACCGCTCCGCGACTCGACAGACACGCCCTGGTTTACGACGATTTTCTTTATAATGTAATCATACGATGATCTCCGTAGCCAATGGGTAGAATACTTGATTTCAATCTAGATATATCGGGTTGGATTCACGATGTGACCAAATCAATAAATTGTATATTTTAAAATTTTACAATCTCCAGCCTTTGGACATCTTTTGGATGATTAGAAGAGATTGATCGTGTGGCAATAAATATATATCATTATAAACTATACAATTAAAATGTGATAAGATTCAATCCCACCCTATTTTTTATTTCCGAAATTGTTGATAAGACACGACAGGGTTGGACGATTAGTTCAAATTTTATTTTATGTTATACGAAATTTTCAATAAAACCTGATACGTTTATTGCCATATATGTTAGTGATCTTTTCCAATCACCTAACAATACGTGAAATAAACCTTATAAGAAAACCAGACTATACTCTTTTTTTTTTTTTTAATTGTGGATACCACCGGGAATCGAACCCGCAACATCCAGGCTGCAAGGCAAATTTCTTAATTTTTTATAACCAACAGATGGCACCTCTAATAACAAATCCATACCATTCTCAGTTAGTACCAACCTTTAGAAGTTATGTGTCAAACTTTCATGATATTCCGACATTGTGTCATTGAGTTACAGTGGTTTTAGTGACGCTACTTTTACTATTTTCAAAACAATGAAAAAAAAACGAATTTCGTGTGTTGATAAAACATTGTTTTTTAATGGGAAAAAAATACCGTTCAAACTCCGCGATGGCTTGAAAAGTGTTATCAGGGCTCTGCTCCGTCGAAAACAACCATTTGTCGGTGGTATGCTGATTTCAAACGCGGTCATACTGACACAAATGATGCTGAACGCTCTGGTCGTCCAAATGAGGCTGTTACACCAGAAAACATAAAAAATCCCCTCAAAATCGTGATGGATAATCGCAAACTAAAGTTGCGTGAGATAGCTGACATCCTGAAAATATAATTTGGTAGTGTTTACACTATTTTGCATCAACATTTGGTCATGAAAAAGCTTTTTTCGAAATGGGTGTCGTGTTTGCTCACAATGGAACAGAAACAACAACGCATTGATGATTCAAAGCGCTGTTTGGCACTGCTTACGCGAAATAAGCAGGAGTTTTTGCGTCGGTATGTGACAATGGATGAAACTTGGATTCACCACTATACTCCGGAATCAAATCGGCAGTCAGCTGAGTGGAGAGCAGCCGGTGAAAGTCGTCCGAAACGGCCAAAAACTAAACAGTCGGCCGGGAAGGTTGTAGCCTCCGTATTTTGGGATGCGCATGGTATTATTATAATATTAATTTAATATTATAATAATACATAATATAATATTCATCGATCACCTTGAAAAGGGAAAAACCATGAATAGCGAATATTACATAGCGTTATTGGAGCGTTTGAAGGCAGAAATTGCAAAAAAACGGCCCCATATGAAGAAGAAAAAAGTTCTCTTTCATCAGGATAATGCACCGTGCCGATGTCGATGGTAACGATGGCCAAATTGCGTGAGTTGAATTTCGAATTGCTTCCGCAACCACCGTATTCTCCAGATTTGCCCCCCAGCGACTATTGGCTGTTCGCAGACCTCAAAAAGATGATCCAGGGAAAAAGATTTGGCTCCAATGAAGAAGTGATTGCCGAAACTAACGCCTATTTTGAAACCAAAGATAAATCGTTCTACACGTCTGGCATAGGAAAGTTAGAAAAGCGTTGGAATGAATGTATCGCTCTTGAAGGAGACTATGTTGATGAATAAAGAAGAATTTTGCCAAACAAATGTTTTAGTAGTTAGTCCAGGGAATTATTGATCGATGTGTTACTGTTACGGTATTAAAATAACTTGAAAATCAACGGATTTTATCTTTGTTAATTTTTATTTTATGTTATGTGTATATTTTTTCATAGTTGTTTATCCATAAAAAAAAGTTTATTGTGTAACTAAAATTTTATTTTCTAAATTTTCGGAAATAAAACATTATGTATTTAGTTGAGCTGAAGATTTTTCATGGTGCTGTTATTTAATGAAATTGGTTAATATGCTCCATTAGGCTCTTAATATTATATTTAAACCTATAGGGTAAAATTGAAACCAAATAATGGATTCTAATAAAAAAAACGTCGGATTTCGAATAAGCACGGGATAGTTTTAATCGTTCACTAAAGCTACAATCATCACTAAAACTATTTGTTTTCTTTTTGCGTAAATTGATAAAAGGGCTATCAACAATTCATCTCATAAAGCAGTCTTCTCCACAAGGATTTGAAATGTAATGGCGGGAATGCCTGTACTGTTGAATATTATTCGCTGGCAACATTACTCCTTAGTGGGTAGGCACTTGAGTTAAAGCCCAATTCACATTACGGTGAGTGTTATTCAATAATGCATTGAGGACTACGGCTTATTTATTTGATTATTATTGGATACGAGCAGTTCTTAAGAAATACTTTAAATATAGAGAAGCGTTTCTTAAATTGTGTTTTGAATTTTAAGGCCACTGTTCCTTTTATTTATTCATATTTGATGGAAATCTTGACTCGCCTGGAAATTAAAGATGTACATTTTGAAATTCAATCTAAGAAACACGTGACTCGAAAACGATTTTTGAAGACCATTCTTAATTTAGTGGATATTTTTTTTGTAGATTTTCTTGACTTCAGAAGGGTCCTTTTCCTACATTACCTCAATCTTAGGTCATGACTGGGAGACTGGTTATTTAATATTACTCGTATCTTGAGTATTTCTTGTAATTTGACCTATGATATACTTTCTTATTTTAGTGGCCTTCGTGAGAGATTTTATTTTTTATACTCAAGTCTTGTATTGTTGATTGAATTCAATTAATTGTATTTGAATATTTTTTACTTTCCGTGTTTTACTACACAAAGTTATTTTCATGCATCATATTTAGATATACATACGTATCTTGAATGTTAGTTTTCTTTTGGGAGATGTTGTTATTTTTTGTTTTACAATTGTAACGTTTATATGTTAGGACATTGACGTGTCGCTTACTTTGTCAATAAATAAATACCCGGGTATTGCCATAAAATTAAATTTTGTGAAACTTTTTGGACGAGACTTTCGTGAGACTTGTTTAGTAAGCCCATTTATCAGATATGTCGGTTGTGCCTATAGGGCTTTTAACAGTCGTGCTATAAATTTGATTTAAGGCCGAAGAAAGCTTTAAAAATCCATGGGGTGCGCAAATATATTCAATATTTACTCAGCAAGACCTTACGCCTCCATAATTGTAATGTAATGCATTACACTTTCGTTGTTCTAGTATACAGCGCAACCTGCCTGGTTATTCCATTTTTTTCAAACCAGTCAGAAATATGTCCAAGTGGCCTTAAACCTGACAAGAACTCTTTAAAAAAAAAGGATTCCAATGGGAATCGAACCCACAACCCCTGGGCTGGAAGACACGTGTCTTAGCAACTAGGCTACGCAGGTCATCAATTTCTTTGACAAATGCTTTTTTCTCAATTTTTAGGATGACTTAAGAATACTTATAAATAAAGTCAAAATTATATTTTTCTTTTATTTTCAAAGCTGTCGATAAGATATGACATGGTTTTGATACCGCGGTGAGCTCAAATTTTCTTGTTACGTTTTTTAAAATCATTCCAAGTCGGACATAAAAATACGTGAAAGTTGCTCGACATCAAAAGTCAACGTTACAAAAATATCACCTGAATACACGCGCCAATTAACTTTGGGATATTGTTTGATATTTTTCAATAAAACATTTTCACATATTCAGGGTTGACGCGTTCCTCTGAATAAAATGTACGAAATTATGATGTGTGAAAATAATAAATGCTGAAAGAACGATTAAGTGAGTCGAAGATTGTGTCAGATTTTGAAATAATATAAAATGAAAAGTATTATGATAAAATATTATGTATGGCGAGATGTATGAATGTGGAGGAGGTAAAAGTTTTATGCTTGGTTATAAAAGTTTAAAGATCTTTATCTCCGTCCATCCCCAGTGAACTCGGTGTGATGATAATGTAAATGTAGGTACTAGATTATTTGCTATATATTTTTTGAATAGTTTATACTACATAAAAATATCTTATAAGCCCATCTAAAACAAAATACAAACGCTTCGTTTTCCTTTCACTTAAATACGTTCCACTATAAATAAGGGTGAAAATCCTATTTGATTCTCTCATAGTGAGAATATAATATATATTTGAGAGCCACATACAAAAAGTAATATTTTACCTTTTTGGAATTATAACTGACTATCCCCATAGCCTAATTGGTAACGTTTGAAGCCGGAACCTCCGGTTTGAATCTATCATTCAAACAGGAGGTTCCGGCTTCGAATTCTTTTGGTACCCATTTTTTTTAATAGAGTTCCAGTCTTGTTTTCACTCAAGGCCTTTTTAACGTATTTCTGGTTGATTGGAAGAGATCGCCACATGGTAATAAACTCGCATGGTTATTTCCAAAGAAAATGTATTACAATATAATATAACTGGGCGTAAGTATGAAAAAGAAACCAGTCCATATTTTACATATTTTGAAATGTTTGATAACACATAAAGTACAGTAGTATCTGATGGAAAGTAATGCACATCGTTTGTAGAGCGTCGTCTCTGTCGCACGATGCGCTAACAGTCCGGTCCGGTAACGACTGACAAATCGCGACGGAATACGTGTATGAATGACAGAGACGACGCTCTACAAACGATGTGTATTACTTACCGCCGGGTACTGTAACTTTATAACTACTTGGATTAATTGAATTTAAAAAACTGAATAAATGATGGAATACACATTTCTATTGTTATATTAGATTAAGGTAAAATTAATTACAATCATAAAAATAATGTTTTTGGGTTGGATCTCTTTTGGATATGAAGGCCCTATTACTTCATGTAATTGAATTGTGTGAGGTTTTATAAGAAAAGAGTAATGGTTTTTTTTTTCGTTTAAAATTTTAGGTATTATATTTTGAGCATATATAACATTTTAGGAATTTTGAGAGACTATCAAAATTACAGTAAACGTTATAGGCCGACCTCTAAAAAATAACTTTTCGATCCATTTATAAAATTATGTTAACACTTAAGTTATATAACGGTGAAGTGAAAAAAAAACATGTGTGTAGAGAATCATCGTCCTAATTTTCAAAAAAAGAACGCTGTCAAAGTAAATATATTTACAAAACAGATAAACATTGATTTGCTGTTATTGTTAAAATTGACATTTACAATTACGATAAAAGCTTTTTGATCTTTATTAAGGCGGAGTGGGTTGGGGTGCTTATATGTAAGGCGGATTGAAGTTTTCACTGAAGCTTTAAACATCCTTTTTTTTCGTGTTGGGTGGCTGAGTTTTATTTTTAAAGAGGTGCCGTTTGTGTCTCCTGACTGGATGGTTTCATTGTTATAGCAAGAAGTTATTTTGTGAAACGGTCAAGGATTTTTGACATTGTTTCTCCGTTATAGGAGAAAATACAAATCTGATAATAAGATTTAAATTTCCATGACATAAATTGTTATTTATAAAATAATAATTATAAGTCTCAAGGATAGACTTTGGATAAAGTTGATGTATAATAACATATATCTACCTACACCAGTCTTTAGCAATCCCTTGGCAATTTTTTTTGCCTAATACTATTTTTTAACAAAATATATATTTTTTAACAAAATAATATATATTTTTAACAAAATAATTACCACATTTTTTCTTTCAATTCGGAGAGAGCTTACTTCTTTCCGTAGAATGGCGACGAGCCCTCTCGGTGGGAAAAACAACCTCCCCACGACGGCAATTTTTTTTCCCGTCGCACCAGATAACGGTTTCCTGCTTTAACAATAACACCATCCAGTAAGGAGACACAGACTCTACAAAAACAAAAATCAATCACCTAAAACGAAGATAAAAAAAAAGATCTTCAAAGCTTCGATGAAAATGTTGTCCTGTCCCACCGAACGGCATCCGTTACTCAAGTTTAATATTAAACATGAGTGGATTGCCTACTAAAAAACTAGACACAGTTTCATTAACACCAATAAGCCTATCGAAAAACACCTGCTGTCTCTATAATGAATGGGGAAAAACCATCAGGCACTAATTGGTGGATTTTGCCTGAGGGGTTACCGCCTGATTCTGAACTAACCTGGGGGTCTTAGAAAACTCTTAACAACATGTAAAAATGGGAAATGTGATCGATCGAAGTACCTGCGCTGAAGAGCAATCTATGCAAAAATTTCTGCAGTGCCTGAGTAGTCCGTTTTCTTGCACCGAAGATGACTTGATATGTAAAACGCCCAGTACCGCCCCGGTTACAGAGTCCAGATTGGAAATAAGAATAGGGGAAGATGCCCAAAATTCACCTCAACCACTTACTTCGCATGGAGGGAGAGCTGATATAGTATTATTTTGTGTGTAGTCCCAATTATTTGTAGTTGGGTTGATAATTTTTTTGTATATGGTGGCTCTATTCTTAATAAGGTTCTGCAATACATTTTCGAATTTTATGTTAGTCTATTATAGATTTATTCATGAAGAAAAAAGAAACCATCGGGTGTTACTTTTTAACGATAAAATCAACCTCTCTGTATTTCTCTGGCGTGAGTACGTCATGTCGGCTAATTCAAGGTACTCGTACAGGCATTCGGCAGTTTGTGGCACATTACTCCAATGGCGACCAATCACACCACCTCCGATCGTGGTGATATGGCCCATATAACTTTGTTAACACAAAAAATACTCGCAGTAAAAATATTAAACATGAATCGATAAGTAGTTGAACTTTATTATAAAATGACAGAAATGTTTATTTCTCTACATGCTTTTTGGCCATTTAATGAGTGAAATTTATTGCAATATTACTGTATGGGACCATTAAGTTCATATTGTTATCATATTTTAAAACAATTTCATTGAAAATGTTACTATCTGGTGAGCTTATAACCATGTTACATTCAAAGTACTGTATGGGACCATTAAATTTCTCATAAAAGTAAGATAAATTGTAGGAGTTGTATGGATGTAGAAGAGGTGAAATATGTGTGTTGCGATAGAAAATTTCGGCGCTCTTTGCTCTGTACCTACATCGACAGGGAAACGGCGTGATGGCATATATGTATGTATTTATCATACATTTTATTCTTAATATTAAATAGATTATGTGATAAAGTTAAGATAACTGCTTGTTAAAGGCAGATATTAAAAGTAGAATAAAGAAAATAATGTTGATCTAGTTGAACCACTTGAAGAGAAAATGTTGCGAAAGACTTGAAGGAAAATAAATGGACAACTTAGAAATGAATAGAGTGAAGGTAAGCTGGACCAATTGAAGCATATATCATAGATTTCAACCGAGGGAAAGGTGAGATGTATGAGAAAGGAAGAGGATGTGTGATGGGATATATGAGTGTGAAGCTCGTTTGCCTGAATAAAAGTACGCAACAATATTTCCTCTTCGTTCATCTAAAAATAAACATGTGATGGTATGTTATATAAGAGATTTTGACTTTTTAAAAAATTGTTTCTAGTTCTTTTTTTCAGTCAATTTTTCATACTGGGTCTAATGTACAATATTATTTTGTAAATCGATATATAATTGCGTAGAAAATATAGATCAAAATACATTGACGGTACTAATGTATGAGAAACTGAAATAGAAGAACAGCAAATAGAAGAGAAATTCTCTTGAAATAGAAGAGAAACTAAAAAATATGTATTCGTAGGAAGAATGAAGTTAATTGAGTTTAAATGGGTTCCTGAAATAACTCCAATAAAAAAAGTAATAAAATGTAGCGCCTCTTAGTCACATTCAGCGCTAGTACAGTGTAAACTGGGTATGTAATGTCGATTCGCTTTTGATTTAGTTACTCGTATAATAATTTATGCCAGATGTAGTCCCCCGATAATGAGGTGATTTTCCTGTTTAATTATGCATATACGAGTATATCTCTGCAACAACATCTCATATTTCATTATTATGCTTATTGTCAGAGTTTATCAGTTACAAATGTATTTAATTTTGCTTTGACATGATTTGCAATCCGATGGACACGTTTGTAAGCATGGTATGAAAATGGAAGTAAATTATTTAATTTTAGCATATACTATGTTTTTATCATACATACATGCATATCTTTGATACATTTAATTTAATAAATTGGCCACTTGGAATTTCCTGAGTTGACAATTTGTGCAATGAAGAGGTCTATAGACGCGTGAAAAAGGTAAAGAAATATTCAGATGACTTAAGAGAGAATTATTGGAATACTTTGAGTATTTCAGGAGAGGAAAGAAATATGAAATCATTCAAGTCATATTGCAGTAGAAAATATAAGAAATACGAAGTGTAGGAAGAATAATAAACTTCTGGCTGAAGAATCTAAGAGAATGGTTCCACTGTATCACGGAAACATTATTCAGAGTAGCTGTAGACAAAATTAAAATAGCTATGATGATTGTCTACCTCCAACGTGGAGAGAAATGTTAAAAAGAAGAAGAAACTGGGCACTGTATGACATAAAAAACGATACTTAAAAATAAACTAATACTCATCATCATTATCAGCCTTTCAACCTAAGATGAGTCTTGGCTGTCTGTAGGATTTTCTGCCACTTATCATATGTCTCTAAGCAGCATCTCTCCTCCAATTGGTTATACTCAAAGTACGGTGGTTCTCTGTCACACCATCCAGCAATCTCAGCGTTGGTTTCTCTACTCTTCTACACCCCATCGAATCGCTGAACAAATCCTTACTTGCAGGGTCCGTGTCCTGCATGCGATATAATTGCTCAAGTATGCGCAGTCTAGTAATTTTCATAATTTTTGCTACGCTTGATTCGTCATACAGGGTGTAGAGTTTAATGATTGATTATGTATATTCACTATATTTCTTGCCCCGTTCAGGTTTGATGATCAAAAAGTGATGATTGTAAGATATATGGTTGAAATTAGACCGTTGCATAGAAATGTATAAAAACTATGTAGGAAAGTAAAAGGAATGAGGCAATAGGGAAAGAAAGGACCATTGAGAAGGTTTGGCTGCGTAGAAAGAATAAATAAAATATTTGCAAAAATTATCTACGAGTATAATAGTGGTAAATGTATGAGAATTTTTGGGAATACCTAGAAAAAAGTGGCCCTATCAAATAAATCAAATTCTACAATAAAATAGTAGAGTTAAAATAGTTTTAACCTCTTCAGACCTGGTGTCCATTATAATGGACACATAGTTCATATGCACTTTATAAACAACTTTCTGGTATATTTATGTTCCTAATTATAGCACATGAAGTGAAGGATACTGTATTATCGACTTTGAAAGTTTTGGGCGTCATCTATCTTAACTTTTACAACATAATGTTGCATTTAGTGTAAATAATACAGTCACCAGTAAGAATATTAGAATTAATTCAAGTCTGAAGAAGTTAAAATGAGATTATGTATGACAAGGTGTATAGACTTGGCAGAAGTGAAGTATGTGAGTCAGGCTTAAATGAAGTGGATATCTATTCTTTCTGCCTAGCTCAGTAGGAACCTGGCTTGATGGTGATGATGATGACTACATTTGTGAATGTTATCTTAATACTATCTTGAAAATGAAAGCTGTGATGTTTTCAAAATGTCGGATATATTTTTCATTAACAAGACAGTTATAATTTTAAGAATTATTTGGAAATTTACATAAATGTCGCGAAACTTAGAACATAACATATTCGATGTTATATATTTAAAAAAATCTGATTACCTTGCTGATGGTGAAAGTGCATGTAAAAGCTCAATAACACGATGGGTATCTTTTTGTTCGGAATCGCCCGTTTCTAATTTATCTGGATTCGTGATCAAGACTTCGAAGTGGAACGGTTTCGTGATACGCAAGATGGGCCGAACACCGTTAACACTGTATCGGCAAATGGATTCAAAAGTCTCACAAAAAGTGCCCGTAACGGGCTGCGTTAAAAGTTGTTTACTCTGTGCTGTAACTGTGAGAACAGGTCGACTTTTGCATAAATGGTTTTGATACACGAACAAGTGACCAAGATTTTATTTAGGAAAATAGATTTTAAAGTCTTAGCGCATGATCATCATTATCGTATTTTTTTATGTCTTCGTGACGAGTCACTTCTTTCTATCGTGCTCTGTCCAAGGTTGTCTCTGGAATCAGGTTCAGATCACTCATGTGTTGGTTGATGCAATCCTTCTATCGATTTTTTGGACGACCTCTGGCTCTACTTCCAGGGACTTCCATTCATAGTGACTGGTTTTCCACAAATTCAGTGGTTTTCTTTATCCCTATTCATACCACCGAAACCTAACCTCTCTCAGTTTCAACGAGATCAGATCAACCATTAGGGTACCTCTTACATACTCATCCCTTATTTTATCTTTCTTGCGTTTAAAATATTCAACCTTTCACATTTTTTATGAATCAATTATTTGTGTGAGTGAATTGTACTGTATAATACTTTCATTGTATACAATAAAACCTGATAGGTTTATTGTCATATAGCAATCTCTTCCTACCAATCAGAATTATGTTAGAATGAGGTCATTAGAATAGGTACGCCCCGCATCTATATATGATAAGAAAAATATATTTGGTAATAAAACTGCAGAAAACTTACCTAAAGACATACTAAGAAATCTTTGTAGATCTTTCGATATATGATAGAAACACACTTGAGCTTTATATACAGTGTAGTGTATGTGTGTATTATTCATATTTAATAATAAATTTGGACAAGACCTCCCAAATTGGGGTTTATTCAACTGCTTCCTAAAGCTGCAAGCGTCACCTATATAGCTAATATTAAGAGGCAGACCATTACACACCACAGGACCAGCAACGGAAAAAGCCCTGTCACAATACCTCACCCTGTTGGATCGATTCGGAAGAATCAATTTATTCGGTGAAAACGGAATCAACTTCCGAGGTCTATTTCTCTCCAAAGGAACATTCCGTTAAGGGACTTGAAAACTCGGATATTAAGAGAAGTTGCCTTGGTTATCGGTTATTTTATAATCGTTATTTTTTTCGTTGTGCCTAGAGGCTCAAGTTTGAAAAAGCTTTCATGCATAATGTACTGTTTCGTTTCGGATGTATGGTCTTCGCATTTATATAGAAAAGTTAGTGGGTATAAAATCGATCGTCTTATCGCTAAAGGTAGCCTTCTACGCCATCTAGTGAAGAAACTAATCAGTTTCGTGGCGTTGCACGCATCCAATACCCTTACTATATCAAAACCTACATAACTTTTCCCTACATAAAAATACAGATTTATATTTCTCTTTCATCGTTAAGTGAAAGAAGGTAGCCACTAACTACAGGCTCTTAAAATCTATCTAGGGGTTTTCTATACTAGCCTTATTAGATTTATTCTTTCAAAGGGTTTATCCATTACTACCTATAGACTGATATCGCAATAATCACTGTACACTATCTTGAACTCTTTGTGTAACGGAATCATTACTGTACTTCTTCAGACTCTAGACTATATCCTGAGTCTCACCATCTTATCGACGAATGCCAATTAAAACTATTCAAGCCTCTGCAACAACGATTTGTATTACTTTTAAAGAAATTTGTTAACTTGTAGAATTTAATATAATTTATCAGATTTTGAAAATTAAAGTGTTTTATATGTACGCATATATGTAAAAAGGATTTAACCCTTGTTGTTCCGGCTTTAAAATATAATGTTGATTTGTAAAGAATTATATTATTTTTTTTGGTATGATTATTTATTTAGCATAAAAATGGTGGTGCTTATAGTCAGCAGATTTAATTTCTCAATTCAATTGACTGTTGTATGCGTGTGGACCAATGTCTTTGGATAAAATTCGTTGCATGGAGTTTCTGGAAATACCAAATTGCTGCGAACTGTGACTCATTGAGGTTGTGCGATTTTCGGTGACATTTTCTCTCACTCGAGCGATATTTTCGTTTGAACGAACATTGCGGTCACGCACTGGTGCGTTTGAATCAAGAACCGAATCGGACGCGTCGAATTCACTGATTAGAATGTGAATTGTGATGTCACTTGGCATATTAATATGAACAAAAATAACGCGACGTTTGCGAATCGTTTTTATTATTTAACGTTTTTCGTTTGTAACGCTACTATATATGATGAATTTGTTTGGTATTTAGATGACACCCAATAAAATAATAAAAAAAAATTACGTTCAATTATTGTACATTGATCTTCATAATTAATATGTGCAGCATCCATTATGCTCTGCCTGCTATGGTATCATGTGTCATGTTCTCGTTATCTCGAATCCATCGTGTGTACACATAAATTTATATTAATGAGCTACATTTGAATGTACAACTAATCAAGCGATAAATCGCATTTGTTTAATATATTGACACAGTTATATTATATGTTATATACAGGATATCTTAAAAAGGGATCATTTTTTTTTAATAAAACACTATTCCTTCGAAAAGTGTCAACATTTTTATTTGAACATAAAGTACAAGCATTGACATTAAGTGTAAAATACAAAACCAGATAACTCTTCACTCTTTCGACAAAATTTGTTTTGACTTTTTTTACAATTTCGGCTCAATTCCACCAATACTGAATGGAATCTCGTTCTTAAGCTGTGAAATTGTTTGTGGATTATGAGCAATGGTTTTTCCTTAATGAAGTACAAAAGAAAAAAATCCTATAGCGTGAAATCTCGGGGGTCAAGTTTGATATCCAAAACGAGAAATGATACGTCCCAGAAACATTGTGTATAAGAACTGTGTTGTGTCTCGCTGTGTGGCAAATTGTGCCCTCTTGTTGAAACCACGTGTGTTTCCGATTGTTATCGTCCAATTCATTGCATAAAAAGTTTGCTATCATGTTACGATAGCAAACGGCATTGACAGTTAAAGAGGCTCTGACAGCATTTTCAAAGAAGTATGAACCAATTACACGCTCAGTCCAAAATTCGCACCAAACAGTGATTCGTGGTGGATGCATTTGTTGAATCAAACGAGGATTTTCAGATCCCTAAATTCAACTGTTTTGTTTGTTGGTGTATCTTAAGTTGAACACGCGCTTCGTCGCTGAAGATGATTTTCTTCGAAAATTCAACATCAGTTTGTCGGTTTTCCAACACCCAATTGACAAATGCACGACGCAGCAAATGATCAGTTGACTTCAGTTCTGACGCCAATTGAACCATGTAAGCTGTAGAGTGCTTCTTGAAATAATGTGCATGGTGATACATACGAGTATGATTTCGATCATATCTGTTCTTTCAAAAAAAGAAAAAAAATCATGCCAGTGTGCTCCGATTGTTTCACTTCAGGTGTTTCATTGGATCCAGTACAGCGGTGTGGCTGGTGAGTTTGGTGGTGTGCAACGGCTTGCTTGCTTAAAAAAGAAGAAAATTTCACGGCACAGTTTCACTTTTCGACTGAATTGACGTTGGAATGGAGAGAGAATCTTCGACTACGAGGCCCAGCAAGGACGAAGCTTCATGAAATATCCAATTGCTGTGATTAATGGTGAATCGAGGTGACTCTCAGTAACGCTTTCACTCACTGCAGTTATGTTTTCAAGAGATCTTCATTACAAAGATACAGAAGTGTCTTTTTAGACGAAACCGAACTCATATTCTCAAAATTTTAGATTAAATTCACAATTGCGGTAAGAGATGGACGATCATGTATCCCAATATATTCCCATAGTTTGTATTGTATTGTACATATTACACTTTATTTGTATACAATACCACCTAGCGAGCTTATTGCCATATGCCAATCAATCACTTACAACCAATCACAAATATGTTAAAGTGGTCTTAAGTGAAAACCAGACTGAAATCCTTTTTAAAAAAATCTGGGCCCAGTGGGATTTGAACCCGCCGTCTCCGGGTTTAGGAGACAGGCGTCTTACCAACTATCCCACGGAGGTCGTCTAACGTCGTCAGCTTGCGAAGTGTTTCCGTGATATTTCACCCCTTTTGTAATAGGTTTTCAGAATAATTATGCATTGAACGTTCATGTAGCGTTCCATAACTGAAATGTCAATGTTTCACAATAACAGCTGTCAAAAATCTCCATAGAAAAAATGGCGTTTAGTTCAATATGAACCTCCCGTTGGGACACCCTTTAGTAAATATCAAAACACCAATTTATATGCAGAACCATGAGTTTCTACTACATAAATTTGACAAAACTGGTATCACTTAATTTATATTCAACGGCTGAGGTACGAGTATATGAATATTTTTTTATTTATCTACAATGCAAAATCTATAACTTAAAATCGGTTTAATCAACATCTATAAATTGTTTAAATAGAAAAGTGAACCATTGAGTACAATTATATAACATATCAAAAAAGGGTTCCTTTTATGTATTAAAAAAAACTACTTAACTAGGCAAGGCCTGTAACGAAGAAGTCTAATTCCCTAATCGCAAATTTTATATACTTCTCTTAAATACCAAAACCCTCAACTGATACATTCACACTTATCATTTACATTCTTACACACACTTGAATTCCAAACTATCGCATATATAATTCCAACCGCATCATAATATCAACAACCACATCAGCATACTTCTCATCTTACGTTCTATATTCCCATCAATAATTCACTCATATGCCTATATTGGAATTTAAAAAAATATAGCATCTTTAAAAAGAAACGATATCATTAAAGGTCTCCAATTGGTTGATTGGGTGGGTACTACAGTAAAAGCAAAACAGGATAGGGTCAAGTTTTTCTAGGCTTCTTCTTATAAAAGATCAATAAACTTTTTCCATGGCTTTATTCCCGTGACTCACATGGGATAATCAAAATGTGTAAATTTGTTCATATCACCTATTTTGAAATAATTTTGGATTATTGACATCCATATCGTTGGAGGTTTTCACATCTATTATGATATTTGGTGTCACGGTTTTCCCACGTTTTTTTCTTATGAAGACAAAAATTTAATAGTGTCATCTTCATCTCGGAAACATGTTTCGGCTCATCTTGTTAACAAACACACCAGCATTTGGATTCATACAACACTGTGAGTCGAAGGTTTAATTTCTGCCTTGTGCACTTTGCTTTTGAATTGAGATTTAAGTTTTTCAAAATGTATTTCTATTTTATCCATGCTATACTGATTTTGTGCTCTATATCTTTCTTTGTTGTCTTCCTAAATGACGGTATCAAGATGACATATTTGAGATTTTCTTATTTGTTGTGACGCTCGTGTGATTATGGTGCAAAATATTGAGTCATAATTTTGAATTTCACCGTAAAGAGGGATTTTTGTAATGTCGCGCTTTCAAATTAAAAATAGCTTTTGAACAAGGTGATTCTTTCACATGGGGAAAGTCGCGTTTTTCGACGTTTCAAAATAGATACGAGAGTGTAGAAATTGTGATATTGGTTGTTGAGTGTAATTTGTATATTATTATGATGCGGTTAGAATTGTGTATGTGAGAACTTTGGATTTAAGTGCGTGTAAATA
The DNA here is from genome assembly GCA_949825065.1 of Odontocerum albicorne. Taxonomy (NCBI): domain Eukaryota; kingdom Metazoa; phylum Arthropoda; class Insecta; order Trichoptera; family Odontoceridae; genus Odontocerum; species Odontocerum albicorne. Next base: position 29,285,216 of record OX463854.1, on the reverse strand, counting down.
TGTGAGTTTGAATGTTTCAACATTTAGGAGAAAAATGAGAAATTTGTGGTAAATTAATAAGACCACTCCGTTACAGGTCTTACCTAATAAAGGGGTTATCTTTATCTACAAAATGAAGTATTTTTGCATTGCTATGTACTTTGTGGTACGCCTTTGTATTAAAACGATGTAAATTGTAAAAATTGTGCTGTGCATTTGTTGTATGAAAATGAAAAAATGAAAAAATGAAATGAAATGAAAAAATAAAATCCTGCGAATAAAATCCTGCGAATAAAATCCTGCGAATAAATTACGGAATGGAACGAAAAAAAGTAAAAGTTTTACAACCCCTTCCATATTGATTTTACTTTTTATTTTCCAATGTCGTATTCGCTTTGCGACTGGTTTATTTTTTTATTGCAGCTTTTAGCAGGGATTGATTAGATCGATTTGTCATATTTTAAGCCTGCTTTTGCGACTAGTGTTATATAATATATTAGATAATATAAAATAAGGCCTTTTTTGTTATACTTATTCGAACTTTACGATATATCTATACTAACTATTCTTTCGAATAAAATATACGAAAACGGTATTTTTACTATCATCAGCATTGTGTAGAACGCAGAATCAGTTTTTTTTTGGCTAAAAAATGTGTTCTCGACTTTAAATTACAATAAACGGACGTTTCTCAATGAACGATTGAACGCCTATGAATGATTTATTTATTAACAATAAGAGCTAAGATGTTTTATAGAAGGAGTTAAAATTAAATGCTATCAAACATGATATCCCAATACACTTAATGTAAAAAATATTGTTAGGCTTTCAACGTGCCAGATAGATAATAAAAGCATTTCATGAAGGTTATATACTTTGTGGTACTAAAAATTTACGAAAAATCGCTTGTAAAAATAGCGTAAACTGATTTCAGTCTATTTAGACCTGTTTGCATGTTTTACGATGAATTAATATAGAGGAATTAAAATACTCGTACATCATCATAATGAAAAAATAAGAATACCTTGGACATATAATGCGAAGAGAAAATTATGAAATTCTATAACTGACATTCAGGGCAGAAGAACTTCGGTAAGAAGCTGTACCTCTTGGTTGAAAAATTTACTGGAGTGGTTTCTTGTGGTACCATATTGGATCATGGTGGATGTTTTTAATGTATTTGTTAAATTTATGAGAGTTTTATTTCTGAATTTTCTAATATATCGATTGATAGATTGGTCATTACATTTAATCATAGGTATTTTTTTCTAATTTTCATTGTAATTTCGAATTCTATTTGCCTTTGTAAGATATTTTTTTCATCGAACATATGCTTTGTATTTGTGAATAATTTTACTTGATAAATAATTGTGTTGGATATTTTTTCTTCCCATGTAATACTATATATGTTAACTTAATAGTTAGTTTTGTTTTTGGAAGATGTTGATGTGTTATATTTTGTTTTTCAATTGTTGCTGTGATATGTAAATGACACTTAAGTGTCATTTTTTTTGGTAAATTAATAAATATTTTTGTTCAGAGCGGTTCAGTTTATGATCGACAACCTTCAAAAAGAAGATTTAAGTCTAAAATAAAGGGAAATAAAAATAATACAATAATATTGCATTCGAATTTTGTGTTAAATTTACCTTAGCCCACACATTAATATGAAAACACAACCCTTCCCAGAGTTCTGGGATATGTTTTTGCAAGTATATCTCACCCCCTTCTTTCAACCCCAAAATCCCCTCAGCAGGCACAGTCGCTTAAACCATTACTCATACAACATTTATACAAACTCATCCTTTTTTGCCGACTTGTTTGCTTCTTTGACCGTTTCGTAATCGAAAACTATACGAGGGAAAACTACCCCTGATTTTATGAATAAAAATATTTTCGGAATAGTTGGCGACAACTTTCATTACTAATTTTTCTTTCCTCTCCACAGTCCTTTCCTTTTCCTTCGATTGATGATACGAGTATCTTACTTTTACTTTAATATGTTTATGTCCATAAATTTCATGAATATGAATAATCTTAAGACATAAATTTGTATATAGCCTTTAGCAAAGCTTTGTATTATAGATTGCTTTATTAAAAAAAACAACAGAAAAATTGAAATAATAAACTTATGTCAGAACCGCGCGATAAATGTATCAAAATATTTTATAGGGCTGTCTTCCACTGTGTATATCTGTTGGTGTCGTGAAACTTTCAGCGAAAGCCGGAAAATTTCACAAAGTTCTTGTTAATATGAATAAATTTTGCAAAATTCGCCAAAGTTTTTTTTGGTACGGTTATCGTAAACTCGTGTATGTGGGCATGAAGCGTATTGTCCGCAACTGGCATTTAGACTGGGAAACGCGTAGTAAAATGTCGTTTGACTTTTATTTCTTTTCTTCGTTTCAAGTATTTTTTCAAGATTTCTGAAATCAATAAAAACTATTTTTGAAAGGATAGTTTTTGTATAATTTCTGTTAGGTGTGAGCGAGGTTGAATTATGTTTACAAATAAGTTAATAAATTACTATATATGAGTTCACTTTCACAAAATGTTATATGGAGAGCCTTCGTGGCCTAGTTGGTAGAATGCTTGTCTTACATCTGGGGGTTTTGGGTTCGATTTTCGATGAAATCTTTAAAAACGGATTCATTTTTTGGTTAGAAAGATCGTCGTTACGAGTACGAGTTCACAATTAAGACTACCTTCGCGCGCGGTGGTTAATGTGACATGTAGTTATAAACTACCCGCGAGAGTTCTAAACCCCAAAAGTAATTTAATAGGGCTTTTGGATGCTTCATTTCTTTACGTATACGCATCGCCAACGCGGATATAAACTCTTTCTGATCAGTTGGAATAGATTATCACATGGTTTCGAATCCGCCAGGTCTTGTCAAAGTGTCATACAAAACAATATTCTGTTCTTAGTTTTTGCAAACGCTGTGTGTTTCAGGTTTAACCCGGTTTATTATTTTGTGACATAATCGCATTATTGACATATTTTGGCACGTTATTGTCGTTAACAAACTCTGGCTCCAGATTAAAGGCCATAATGGCAGTGATTTGTCAAAATATATGTGTTTGCACAAATTTGTGGTTTGATTAAATTCCAGTAAAATTTTACTAACATATTATAATAAATATTTTCACCCCATAATATCGATTTGTTTTATTGCTTACAACAGAGTTTTTTAAAATTTGCCTCAGTTTATTCTCAGGATCACCGATTTAAGACTGACCAGGATTCAATTATTCTAGGCCCCGCACTACACCTAAAACCGAATGTGTTACTTTCATGTATCGGAAGATCTACAAAAGTTTCTTTGTAGTTTGTCTTTCCTTGGTAAGTTTTCTATGGTTTTCTAACTAAATATATTTTTCTGAACATATACAGCTGCGAGGAAACACCTATTCGCAGCCACCGACTTCCTATCCTTACACTCAACTTATATGAGCTTTATTTTGAAAAAAAAATAAGCTGTCAAAAATACTGGATTTGAGTTCCGAGTCGGACCGTCTTTGAAGAGAGTTTGCCCTCTTAACGGCGCTATATAAATTGTCATTTTATTATTATTATTAATCTAAATTTAATGACGCAAGATCACAACAAGGGGAAGTAACTGACATCTAATTCAAACATCGTGAGAGAGAGAGAGAAACTAAGAAAATATAGAAGGGATATAGTAACATTTAAGGTGAGGAGCTGGATAATCAGAATAATATAGTATGTATGATTGCGGATGAGATAAAGCTGTGTGGATAGGATGGTGTGGCGATTTGTCCTACTTCTTTAATCGTACAGGGATATGTCGTAACGGTATTTGTAATATACTCGTATATGTATGGTTAACGCCGACTTCATAATTTTATCATAAGTCTTTTGCATGAAACCAACCAATTAAACTGAAAGGGATAAAAAAATCAATTTTATGCAATATTGAAAGTTATATTTCGGCTTCAAAGGTGATAGGATAGCTGTGGCCAAAAATGACAATAATTTTATTAAACAATTAACGTCATATTTTTCTGTTTATGCTGTTAGACTTAGGAACCAACTACCAGCAAATAAAAACTCGAGCCATCGTTGACGTGCTTAAAAAAGCAAATTGAAAAATATTGCTTTTCATTAAGAGTCTGGTCAAAGACGTCCATGACTTAGTTAGTAAGACGCTGGCTTTTCTCACAGGGGTTTCGGGTTCAATTCCTAAAATTCAAATTTGAAAAAAAAAAAAACACTAAAATAGGCACTAATCTGACGTGTACGAGTGTTGTCTGTTCACATGTGGCAGTATTTCCAACACGTGTGACGGCATACTGTGAGTTACTTGCCTACTCCAGTGGTTCTTAGCCCAACGCTTCAATTATTGGGTCCAAGGACAACATTGTTTCCCGTCCACTCTCTTCAACATGACTTCACCATCAATTCGGATATGTAAAGGGGTACTGTACGAATGAAAAAAAAAACAGTGTTAGCTTGTTTTCCCTAGTTTTTCGTAATATTCTTTTTAATCTCTCTTTTCTTCCTCTTAGTATCGATTTTATCAGAAAGATGTTAAGTATGTATTTTTTTGGTATACCGTAGCACCCTTTGTTTACTTAAATTATGTTACTTTGTAAAATAATTTTATGATTTTTAACATTATGCAATAACATTTAAAAGAAAAAATAAATATAATAATATTTTAGCCATAATTTCACATATATTCTTAATTTCATATATAATTATTATTTTAATTTTCCTATAACGCGCGATCGATTTCGACAATTAAAATAGTATTTGTGCAAAATATAAGATGTTACAAAAGTAAAAATATTAATAAGTATAAAAGTACAAATATAATACAAAAACACAATATACATAGAAGTACACACATACCACAACATACATAAGCATACAGCAGATCAAGCAAGACCCTGGACTATATTCCGCGGACGGAAAGATTCTCAAAAAATAACAACATAGTTACACATAAAAAATTCAACTTAAATAAAATTTACTCCCCATAAAACTCACCCACAAAAAATCACGTTAGTATGAATACAAATCTTAATTAAAAATAAAATATTAATAAGTTTTGTAGAAATCGTAGTTTAATCAAATGTTATATAAACGTTACCAAAGAAAATAATGATTGATTAACTTCTGCTAAACTATTCGTGATTGACGAATGATCCGCAGTGTGGTTAATCTGTGTGAAAAGTCTGAATTTCAGAAGGCTTTGTTTTGAAGGAATCCACCCCTACCAGACTCTTTTGTTCTCCTCATCCTACTGATTCCGACACACACGCACATAGATATATGAAAATTAGAGAGAAGAATGTGCGTTCTCACTCAGAAATATCTCGACCTACGTGGCATAGGGTTATAATATTTGTATTTGATTCGAGTGGATTTCGGGTTCTAAATCTATTTTTGTTAAATCAATGCTATCTTTATAGTTCTTAACGCTTCACGGAAAACATGACATTGTTAGTCAAGGGGAGTAAGTAGCACAGTGTGGGGTTTGAACCGCTAACATTCTGCACATAAGTTTAGTGCGTTACTGCACTGCACCTCTCAACATCAGAAGTAAAATTTGAAACAAAAATCAGTAACAGTGGCTTTTAAAATGTTAAGTAAAACAGTTAAGTACAGCTGAAAGTACAGCTTAAAATGTTAAGTACAGCTGCTATTTTTTATTAAGTACAGCTTAAAATGTTAAATACTGCTGCTATTTTTATTAAATTTATATATCATCACGCTACTTCTCTGTCAGGATAGGCAGATAAGACAAAACGCCAGACTTTTGATATCTTGCGCCTCCTTTACATCCACACACCTTTTTATACAAATCCTACGATTTCTCTAACTTTTTACATTTCCTTTTATTAAAATATTCTTCACTTGATCTAATCATACTTTGGTTAATCTTTTTTTCTTTCGCGCTTTCCCTTTACATATGCACTGTATAGTATATTTGTTTTTCTTAATTTATTCGTTCTACATTTCCAAAACATATTAAATTACTTTCATATTCATATTTAATTACTTATTTCGTACCCCATCATACTTGCACATTATCAATCAATGTATTCTTCTTAGTGCACACATTTCTACAGCATTTATTTCGTCCGTTTCAGTTATTTTCCATGTCCTTTGTGTTTTTCTCTCTCCTTTATCGAACTTAAATACTGTTGCGGGTTATCATCTTAGCAGATTTTGATACAGCCCGGTTCTAGTATATTGATTAAATCAAATATACACATAAAAACTGTAAATTAGTACCAAATATCTGAATGAAAAAGTAAATTTGGTGCTGTGACCTAGGTTTTGCCTAGTAAAGTGGTTTATAATATCCAAAAAAATGGAAGGTTAATATATTTATGCACTTGTCTGTAGATTCCTTTGGACGTCTTTGAAAGAAGGGTTCTACGAAGGATCTATGGTTCAGTACAAGAAGGGAATTAGTGGCGTATCCGATTCAACTAGAAATTGCATGAATTCTTCTAGGACCGCTCTATCTCTTCATTTGTTAAGCTCCAAAGATTCCATTGGGCGGGTCAAGGAGTAAGAATAGCCAATGGCCAACCACCTAAGAGTGTTTTGGACAGTAGATTTGATGGCCATTAATTTGCTAGGAACTGGATCCAGCAGGAGAAGTCTGGCGCAGGATATAAAGTAATGGAAAATTTCATGGAGAAGGATATGATCCACCTGTTATACAACCAGTGATGATGATGATGGTATTTTTCTCCTATAGTTTTCATTCAAATGAAAATTATTTATTAATATTGTAATGTGGGCAATCAAAAAAAATCTCGTTTTAATGTGGTGCCCGGCTTCCTGACAATAGGATATTTAAATTCATGAGAAAAAATATTTTTCTTCGGTGGTATGAAAAAGTTCCACAACTATCTGGATACCCATCCATTACCGAATGTTGCGTAACCAAGAAGGGCGCTTTACCCCTTTCTCATCAACTCTCGGTTTTGCCCATAAATATTAATTTTAGGAAGTGGTATTTTCCTCTTCTCAATATATCACCCAAATAGTCGATCTTTTGGCATTTTATGGTATTTAAGAGCTCCCGTTCCACTTTAGTTCAGCGTTCTACCTCAATGTTTGAGATACAGTGACACTATGAAACTCTCAAGCATTCTCCGATGAATCATAATCTCTAACGCTTTTAGCTTATTCAGCGTTTAGAATCTCATAGTCTATGTTTCAGCTTCGTAAAGTAAAATGGACCATTTATTTAAAATATTATATTAAACCAAATGAAATGAAAAATTTTTTTTTACATAATATACGGACTCAATTTACCCTTAAATGAATTTGATTGTGAAAAATTTGGATTCCCGTACCTTTCACACTGAAGTACACTCAATCTGATGCAGAATGATGAAAAGTTTCCCCCGAATAATAAGCATTATCTTTAATAACGCATTAGCATTATAACATGTAACATATCTTATGAACATAAAGTTTAGATCAATGACGGGAGTTCTATGTGATCCGAAAATGCCAGTAAAGTTAAAAGGAAAAGTATACCAAAAGATTGTCAGACCCGCACTCCTCTATGGCTCCGAATGCTGAACGATGTATAACTCTTACTCTAGGCAACTAGAAACTGCTGAAATGCGCATGCTAAGATGGTCAGCAGGTGTGTCCCTAAGAGACAAAATAAGAAGCTCACGTATTCGTGGAAGCCTGGGTGTTACAGACATCAACAGCAAGATGGAGGAGAGGCGATTGAGATGGTATGGACACGTTGGACGCAGAGCACCCAATCACATTGTGAACCAGGTAATCTCCATGAATCTTTCTCGAATAACAACCAGAGGAAGACCAAAGAATTCATGGGTGGTGCAAAAAGATAACCTGATGCAGAGGCACGGCCTGGGGGACGTAGTCTGGGACAGAAGAGCATACAACCTGAGGACGAAGAGAGCTGACCCCAACAGTCTTCGCAGACAGTGAGTTGGGATGGAGCCAGGCAGAAGAACATGTAATATATCTCCAGGCAAACCTTGAGGTTTGATTGTACCAGGAATAATTTTTCCTGGAGTACCTTGTCCGTAAACCGAAGTGTGAATGAATATTGAGTTAAGAATAACCAAATTATTTTAGTTTTTCGTCCGTTTTATATGTCTGTCGTCGTATGTATTGATAATACTACCCTTCAATGTGAGGTAACCATAAACCTTTTGGATGAACCAGACTACGTTTACTTTTTTATTTATTTGGAAGGGAAACGTCTTGCCAACTACGCCACATGGTATATTATTAGTGCAAACTTAAGAAACCCCTTAAGGGCATGTGGAAGTATATTTCATAATATTCCTCTTCAAAAGACCGATTAGTAAACGCGGAATGTTTGCTTGATCCAACAAAACTAACTACACTGTTCAAACTCGAAGACCAAAATGGCCTCAATGTAACACATCTCCCCGAGGACACATCCGTTATACGTAGTTCCATCATGTGTTACGACGCCAGACTATTCAAGGCTTTGAACATCGTAAGCCAGCTTAAATCACACCCATTTGGGACACCCTCAGTCAGTAAAGGTCCTTCCACAAGGGTCTAATTTGTCTGCATCGAAAATCACGTGTGCCGATGCGTTCAAGGATTTTTGCAGCCTATTAATTTATTTTGTAATATTTCTAATTTGTTAATAATAGTGAGTTCGATTTACGCGTAAGAGCGTCCTTGAGGAACGTTTTTTTTCTTAACGGTACTATACTAATTGCTCTTGTTTTATGTTTAAGTTTACACAGTAATAAGAAATAATTGTTAAGCCGAAACAACTAACTCATATTATTAAGGAAGCTCAGTATGCTTTATTTGTAAATATTATCAGAAATGTTGAACATGTCAATATCCGAGGCCCTATTCATTAGATGCAGCCCGTGAAACAAAGGTTGAGCGCTTGGAAAATGATTTCTACTTATGTTATTGTCAGTCTAAACGTATCAATATTTCAGTATTTTAAATAGTTGTCAGGAACATAAACCATATTTCATAATAGACTGCACCATATCTAACAATGGACGTCATTGAGCTGGTAATGACACATAAACATACATACATACCATCACGCCATTTCCCTGCTGAGATAGGTAGAGAGGACAGATCACCAGGCTTTGCTATCTTGACACACATATTTAATCTCTTTCACATCCATACACATGCAGCTCCTACGACTTTCCTTGATTCTTATATTTCGTTCTTTCAAAATATAATTTATTTGATCCAATCAAACTTTACTTGGTCTTTCTCTACCACGCCTTTCACTCCCATTTGTACTGTATATTTGTTTTGTTAGACTTTCTTCATTCATTCGTGTTCTTCTTCATCTTATTTAACACATTAGTCTTACGTTAACTTTCTTCATTCTGTATTCTCTCATACATTCTTGTTCTGAGTGTACGCATTTCTACGGCATTTATTCGGTTATTTTTAGTATTTTTTCTAGTCCATGTTTCATTCATATACATCAAAGTTAGCACCAAAAAAAACGGTACTGTTATTTTTAGCAGATTGTCCGGACTGATAATGATGAAGTCTTTTAGAGAGTTGTTTTCAACAAATATACGAAAATACATTTTACGGTGTGTGCATGTACTGACTAAAACTCTCGCAAATTCACGCGAATTCCCGCTCAGCATGTTCATTAATAATTCTGTAATGGAAGCAGCTGGTGGGAGGACCCCTCGACGTTAGTTTCTGGGGAAGACTCGTCCCAGAGTAACTTTTTCTCGTTTTTTTCTGCCCTTGTAATATACGTACAAATCAAATATAATATTCATACGTTATTTGGTTCGGTTTTCGGTTCAGTGTTCTTCAACATATCTCACCGATAATGTTCGGATTCTTTTCGATCATTGATTTTCTCTATATTCAAACTGATATTGCCTATTGGTATTTGAAGCTCATAGCTCTTCTTTGCGGGGATGCCGTGAGACTAAATACCACCAACCAATAATAATAATAATAATGAGAAGACAATTTATATAGCGCCTTTTATAGAGCAAACTCTCCTCAAGGGTGCTCAAACTCAGGATGTGAACCCACTATTATTGACAGATTCGAAATACTACAAAATAAATATATGCACTTCAATGACGTACCACGTTTTTCTGTATTCTACTTTGTCACACCTCTTTTTTCTTTCACAGTAATTTCTTTCACAGAAAAACGAATTTAATTTAATTTTCGTATTTTTCTGTTAATATTACTTAAACATTTGTATCTTCCGATCTCCCTTTTTGTTTTAAAACTTGTTTAAACAAAACTATCTAAGTCTTTATCGTTATCTTCATAGATTCAGTTTTATCATTACAATGATATCTGACACTCTTGTTGCAAAACTTCGTTTCAGTATGACGAAGGTTTTAAAATCTTATTATTCATAATCATACTCATAAATTCATTCCTATTGTAAATAATATCTGATGCTATTTTTATAACAAATTTCAAAACGGTGTAAGTTTTAAAAATCATTTAATGCTACATCACCATCCTTAAAGGTCAAGTTCCATTTTTCGAACGATATCCAATATTCTAATTTATTTAGCCAAATACTGTATATTCCACTTTATATAACGGTATAATCCTACCGGTTTCAAGATTATCACCACATCATCAGGAAAGCACAAACAATACTCATTTGTGTTCCCCTGACGATGAGGCGAAAACCTTGAAACCGGGAGGGTTATACCGTTATATAAAGTGGAATGAACCATGTTTGACTTAACAAATTACAATATCTTAAAATCTCTACAGTGTTAATACCTTTACTATATATATGTTACAATATATAATACTTTTTGGATGATAAATGTTATTAAAACATCACATGTTTTAAAAAACATTTTCCCATCAATGTCCCTCATAGTTGAAGAAATTAAAAAGAAAATATCAAGAAAGGATTAAAAAGAAATTTGTAAAAAATAAACAAAATGCCAAAGATCAAGCAAGTACCAAAAGAAAAAGATTATTTTTATTTATTTCTCCACTCAAAATTGAAGTGGATGGCTATAAAATCAATGCTGATCCAATAAGTAAAGAAACGAGAAACATGAAAACCTCAAATAATTGAAAGGCATATATCAGAGTTCCTCTCCTTTAGTCAGATGGACAAGCTAATGATCCCGGCAATTCGTTCAATATTGAGGATTTTCCTGGGGTCTATTCCTCCCTCAAGGGGGATCGTAAAGCCAAAAGGGTTGTTGTGGAAGAACACGTGACTAGTTGGATACAAAAGGAAAAAAAAAACAACAGCATGTTTGGGATAATCCAGTGGGAATTGACTGAGGCTCTCACGTCGGCTAAAAAGAAAAGATGCTCTTGTTGCTCGCTGGATGTGAGAGTAATCATTAATAAAATGGTTTAGTTTAATAACGACGAATTGTTTTTCATATATCAAATACAAATCTCCAAAAAAGAAAGAAAATATGAATTATTTATAAAAATATAAAAATTATTTTATTTATTACAATGTACGGTCTCTTATTTCTGACAACCTGTTTCGGGGAACCTGCTAATTCCTTATTGTCTTTGAACCCTGATACACTAGAAGGTCTCCAGATTCACGTGTCAAAATCTACAAGATCTGACACTTCATTGCACATTGATGATGCAACGTCAGAATATCCAGTATAAATCAATTAATGCATAATTTTATTATCTAGGACAGAGGCCTCCAAACTACGGCCCGCGGTAGCGGGCCGGATATACCCGGTATACGGCCCGGCCCGCCTTAGTTTATTTTGATTACATTGTAAAATTTACAATGTAAGTAAATCATACAAAATAATCCGATAATTTTATTAAACGACCAATTAAGAAACACAATAACTGACATACATAATGAAATTGAACTGATCTGAAATTGAACTGATCGATCTGAACCAACTGATCAAACTGTATGAGTGGAAGACTCTTATAAAATTCCGGCAATGATGACTTTAAACATTTTTCTTTAAAAATGTCGCTACACTGCAAATAAATCATTTCCATTTGAAGTTCTGGGGCAAGGGTTTCTATAATGGCGTTAAAAGGATTTTGAAAAATCTTTGATATCGTTTGCAATCGGATCAAATTCAGAAAAACGAGATTCAAAATTTATTTTTAAAGCACCCAAAGTTTCAATTGCGAAATCTACCCGAAATGGAATCTGTTTGCTGATTGAATGTTTGGCTAGTATTAAAATTCGTGAAACATTTTTTGTTCAATTGAGATTGAAACAAAACAATTTTTTGTCTTGGCCCTTAGGACCTAGTGGAGGAGTCACTGTGGCCCTTAGGCTAAAAAGTTTGGAGACCCCTGATCTAGGATATTTTCCATGTTAGAAATCAAGAAACTTTCGTTTAAGGGTTGAATTGTTTACAAAAATATTTGCTATGCGCCAGTAATGTGTCCTTCTTTAAAAGAGGTATCGAACACGTGGAAACACGGGATCAGGACTCGATGCAAATCTAGTTTACCACGTTAAACACGAAATCGAGGTGCAAAGTGTTTAATATTTATATACAACAAATATAGCCAATTATCGTAAACAAACATAATTATGTTAAAAAATTTGAAGAGCGAAATCATTCTGGTGGGACCTTTTTTGGATACCATCGGGAATCGAATCAAAAAAATACTTATTGTTAGACAGGTATTTTACCAACTACGCGACGGAGGTTGTCCACATGATTAAAAAAATTCAAACATACATAAACATAGTATTACACGATTTCCTCATCAGAGTAGGCAGAGAAGACATGGTGTCAGACTTTTACATCCTTCGCCTCTTCTACATGCAAACACCTTCTTACATAACTTACATGATTTCTCTGACTTCTGCACTTCCTACTTTTAAAATAGCATTTACTTTATCCGACTACACTTTGCTTGGTTTTCCTCTACCAAACCTTCTACACACAATTGTACTTTACATTTTTAGTCGTTTTGTTAGTCTTTCTTCATTATTTCGTTCTATATATGCCTTAACCTTCTCATAGTGCTCTACTTCATCTCCCTGAACACATTAACCTTAAGTTCACATTCATTCCTTATCATTTCATTTCGTATTCTGTTATACTCGTACATTATCACTTTATGTATTCTTTTCAGTTCATGCATTTCTACAGGATTTATTCGACGTTTTTCAGCATTTTCCACTCAAATTAAAAAAATATCTATTAAAATGGAATGTTGGGACACAAAAGGATGTACTGAAAATAGTTAGCGGCTGTTTCTCTTGGCGCCAAACTATGTGTTTACCAGAACTAAAGTCAAACTATGATTGATTGTATATTGTCTCTCATGTCGATTATTGTTTTTACTGCGGCAAACAAAATATTGGCGCAGTGAGACGTGTTAAGCAGTCATCATTCCGAGATCAGATGGTGTGACTTGCACATTTTGTGTTATTTTCAGCTGACACTCTAGATCCTAGAGTATCTAAATTATTGTATAACACTTTTTGAATCATAGCTTTTGTTGAAAGTCAAATTGATTATACGAGTATGTGCAAAAATACAGTGGGTGAGGATTTCTTTTGCCTCAGCCTCTCATTTGATGTTCCACCAAACTGTTCGATCATGCATTTTTTTATTTTATTTATTTATTGAAATTTTTTATTGCAAATACAATCTGGAGGGCTTATTGCCAGGCGGCAATCTCTTCCAGCCAACCAGATAAAAGTAAATGAAGCAAGTTACGTGGTCGCATAAATCATTCAATTAACTATCCATCCCCACGAAATCCATAAACATATACGTGAGCACATGCCCACGAACCCCACAATGACGGACAATCACCCGAACATTCTTTTTTTATACAAAGTGAGATATCATCAATCAAAACGAAAAGAAGGGATGGTGGAGAGGAAAGGAAAAGTAAAATCAGGAATAAAACACGTTATTTTACTGACTAGAAATTAAGAGTTTTTCAGTCGCTTCTTAAAGCATGTTAAGAACGGAGCGAGTCTTATATTGGTTTGTAACTGATTCCAGAGTCTCACTGTACAGACAGTAAAGGACGACGTAAAGAAAGAGGAGCGATGAACTGGAAATGCCAATAAACAATCTCTGTTTGAGCGTAGCGCTAATCCATGATTGGAAAGACGCTGAAATTTTTTGGCGAGATAAGAGGGGGTGGCGGGACAGTTAAGGATATTATACAATAGAGACAGTATGTGAATTTGGCGTCTATTTCTAACATTCACCTTTTAAGGTCCTGTGAGATAATATTATCTGTCCTCGTCTTGGTCTCTTAGATCGAATCAAATCCTTAAATATAACATACTTTCTTGATTCATTCGTTCTACATACCCAAACCATCTCAGAGTACCCTTTAATTTGATTGACGTGTAATAAAAAGCATCAAACCCGAAAGAAGAATGCTTTATTTTTGTATTCTGCCCATGTAAGTAAAAAAACAGTGTCAACGAAAAAAAATAAAGTGAGATTCATATTAATTTATTTCTGTTTCAATCTCCTTCTAATATTTTATTTCAAGGAACGAAATAATAAATTACTTTTTTGATCGATGAATTTGACATTTGTAAATTATTCTTTATATTTTACCTGTACTCAAATATATGAGAATCGAACACATGATGCCTGGTTGCAAAGCAAGCAAGTTAACTACAGAACTATGGTCTCGACTTTCATAAAACAAAATAGTCTAAAATATAAAAAAGCGATCCCTTAATCATTTGAAAAGTAGTATCCATTTTTTTTTATCTACCTCCTTAACCTGACTGGTCAGACGCTTGTCTCCCAACCCAGAGTTTACAGGTTATATTTCTGTTAATACCATTTTTTAAATGGGCTTAACCTTTTTTTATTTTAACGTTTCGTTAACATCTTTGTGGTTGGTTGGAAGATATTGTTACTTGGTAATAAGTTGTTTGTATACAGTAAAATTGTAATACAACATAATAAAAATGAAAAGAGTTTTGCTCAATTAAATTAATTACTTACGAAAATTTTGATTCTTTAGCAACAATGGTCTTTTCCGTAAATTTTTAATTACTGATTATAAGTTAACGAACAAATAACTGTTTCTCTGTTTGTAACTTAAAATCTCTCAAACATTTTTCTGGTTGATTGGATGGGATGGACTATATGGCAATAAATCCGCCAGGATATACAGTATACAACGAAAGTTTAATAAAATACTATTATTTAAATCAAACAAACTTTTCTGGTTGATTGGATGGGTTGGACTATATGGCAATAAATCTGCCAGGATATACAGTATACAACGAAAGTTTAATAAAATACTATTATTTAAATCAAACAAACTTTTCTGGTTGATTGGATGGGTTGGACTATATGGCAATAAATCTGCCAGGATATACAGTATACAACGAAAGTTTAATAAAATACTATTATTTAAATCAAACAAACTTTTCTGGTTGATTGGATGGGTTGGACTATATGGCAATAAATCCGCCAGGACATACAGTATACAACGAAAGTTTAATAAAATACTATAATTTAAATCAAATAAACTTTTCCTGGGTGTTTTTTGTACATTATTTACTAAAATGTCTGTGTCCAGATTTTCAAAATATTCAGCAAAGATTTGTATACATTCTGGCATTGCGTAACCATGACAAGGGGTGGAGAAGGGAAGAAGCGACTTCCGGCGGTAGTGTGACCTAGATCCCGTGACAGGCGGAAGTGTAGGCTGTACAAGGAAGGATCCCGAGAAGGATCAAAATACGGCTAAGTGCCCCAGCCCCAGACTTCACATTGCGTCTCACTTCTTATTTGTTAACATCTTTAAACCTTACTTTATTTTTACTGGAGAACTTTACTTTTAAATTTTCAAGGATTGGTAAAATACATAAAAATATCGATAAGATTGTTGAAGTAGAAAACAAATCAATATTACATTAAGGATTTTTTAAATATTATTCCACTAGTATAGATCATTCAGCCAGAAGACTCATTTTGCAATAGTGTGAGTAACAGTGCGTTTACAATAACTTGTCACTTTACTTTTTTAATGAAGTGAAAAAGCAAAAAAATATAAAAATAATATTTTTTATTCAAACATTGAAATGAACACACACGTTTTGTAAATTAAAAATGTTGTCAGCTTAAATTGTAATAATCATAAAAATAAAATGAAAGAAAGTTTATTTCACATATTAATTGTTTAGGCACGGCAGATTCTAGGAAACATTACAAAACAAGAATGAAAATTTTCAAGATTAAAAATAAATATACGTACAAGTATTATAAAGTAAAAATGTTCGTCAGCTTTAATTAGATTGCACATAAACATAAAATTAATGTAAGATTATTTAACATATTAATGTATCATAATAACAATGCCAAATAATAAAGTTTTAAAATAATAGTGGATGGAGTGATACTAAATTCTAGGAAACTTTAAGTTATAACAAATTACATTCTAAGCTTTTGAAATTTTTTTAATTATACATTACATTAGACAAAAATCGCACTCCTAATTTCGACATGGTAGTATTTTTCTAATCACCGAGTATTTTAACAACAATACAAACGTGCGCTCTGCGCGAAACAATCGTGTGGCATTCTAAAACCACTACCACTACATAAGTTGTGTAATACAGAGATTGTTACTTACACTATTGCAAAATGAGTCTTCTGGCTGAATGATCTATAATCTTTGTAAAAGAAATAATACTACTATGTTACATTTTTATTATGAGAGTATTTTTCGCAAAATATGCGTAGTCGCTAAAACGTTGCATATCTTGTTTAATTTACTGTGTCAAAATACTTTGGTGTTGGAGAAATTGGTTCACCATACATGTCTGGAATTATATATGTGTGTTGTGTGGCTTTTGACCAATGAATGAGACGAAATATTTAAGGACTATGCATGTATGGTATGTTGAACGTACGAGTAATCATAAAGTGGCGTAAGAAATATGGCGTGGTGCGACCCAGAGTTCCCCCAGCCACTAACCATTGACGCGTGTCACGCGCCTTCACTAATCATGTTCTATATTTAATTTTCTTTACTTCTCAACTCCTCCTACTCACATTAAATAAACACTTGATAACGTTGTGCAAAGTGCAAACTATACTATTTCAGTTTAGGAATTCTGAGGCTTTAAAAACGGCATTTAGATGATCTTTTTTATCATTATGAAAAAAAAAAATTGTGCCTGTAGTTTAGTCCCCTTTAAAGTTAACCACTAACGTAAGGTAGTCGTCTCCATCATGTTGTTGTTTCGTTTTTTTTGGGAAAATTATATTGATTTTTATTCGTGAATAATGGATTTATTATGTATTGGTAATAGAAAATATGCATGACAGGCTAGTAATTTATACGAAAGTATATATTTAGCTTTGTCAAAAGTGCGATAATATGTCAAGCTTTTTAAAAGGGATCATAATGACCTCCGTCTCCCAACCCGAAGGTTGCGGGCTCAAATCCCGCTGGAACCAAGATTTTTTTAAAAAGATTTCCAGTCTGCTTTTCCCTTTAGGTATTTTTAATATATTTCTGATTGGTTGGAAGAGATTGCAACATGGCAATAAACTTGCCAGATTGTACTGTAAACAATGCAAGTATTATATAATACAATACAACAAAACCAATGTGGCTGTAAGTCAGCTGTCTTAGAACAAGCATTTAGCTTAGTGAGATAGCTGGTGAATACTACAAATCTTCAAGTATTATATAATACAATACAACAAAAACAATGTGGGTGTAAGTCAGCTGTCTTAGAACAAGCATTTAGCTTAGTGAGATAGCTGGTGAATACTACAAATCTTCAAGTATTATATAATACAATACAACAAAAACAATGTGGGTG
The DNA here is from genome assembly GCA_949825065.1 of Odontocerum albicorne. Classification (NCBI taxonomy): domain Eukaryota; kingdom Metazoa; phylum Arthropoda; class Insecta; order Trichoptera; family Odontoceridae; genus Odontocerum; species Odontocerum albicorne. The sequence continues at coordinate 29,267,436 of OX463854.1, read as the reverse complement.
TAAGTCAGCTGTCTTAGAACAAGCATTTAGCTTAGTGAGATAGCTGGTGAATACTACAAATCTTCAAGTATTATATAATACAATACAACAAAACAATGTGGGTGTAAGTCAGCTGTCTTAGAACAAGCATTTACCTTAGTGATATAACTGGTGAATACTACAAATCTTCAAAAATACATGGATTAAAAATAAAATGAATAAAGTTTTTGTGTGTCATAAATAAATTGAAAAGTATTATTTTTTCAAAGATTTCCTTTCGTCGTAATATTGTATAAATACGTTTACGACAATTGAAAAAAGATATATAACTCATTTTCACAGAGTACTGAGATGGTATAGCGTGTGCTTTGCACGACGATATGCTGTTCTGAAAGAAATTAACTCAACGTTGCGTATAACCATTTTTCGATAATTATATTTTTTTGATCCATTTTAAAATTTCTCCATCAATCAAGTTCATTTGACCAGAACATGATGACGAAATATTATAAAAATTAAATGGCAAACTATTTGGACATTTATTAACGAAATAACTTAGCTACTAAATTAAAAGTCTGATTGTGAAATTTCACATACATACTTGAACGAGACATTATCTAAATGCTCTAAGATGATAATTCACAATAGTATTTTAGTATCAACTTCGATGTATGGGATTGAAACGTCCACGTGAAAAAAAATCTGAAAGGAGCCGAATAAAAGTTGTAGATAATTTTTCAGTTTCATTAAATTTTCATCCAATGAAGCTTATTTCAAAATGTCTCGAATTTTGACATTTAATCACATCGGTATTTAAAATGTTTTTTGGGATATATTTTAATTAAATATAATTAAATTTTACATAAGGTATATAGATTAAACCCAACTTCAAGATAATGACAATAGGAAAAATCATTATTCATACTTCCCTGTGAAGTGGTTGACTTATGGTATATTAAAAAAGTTATTAATGAGCTCAATCCTCACTCAATTTATCTCCAAAATATTGAAGACATTAATGATTCGTTCAACAATGCCATTCCGATAAATTGACATTTAAAAAAACAATCTTTATCCTTTCAAATTAACTACGCCAATGTTACTGGATGGATAAGTAAAAAAAACGCAATTTAGATAGAGCAATCCCTCTATTTACGCAAGTAACTGGTTCCTAAATTAAGACCATAAAGGATTGACGGGTTGCTACAATAGTGTTATATATGTATTATTACACCAGGAGGTAATAAAAATAGTCGAGTTAATGAGGCTGGTACCCACTGTTACCAAAAGCCAGCAGCCGACAGCCGCTCCCCAGCCGAGTGGAATATCAGGGTTAATCAGGTCAACTCCGCTCCGGGATCAATAGGTGATCAATGATCTGTTATCGGGTCATTGGGTCTTGATCAGATTCCTAAGGTGATTGACAAGTACTCGTTAGTAAAAGTCTGATGCCTCATGGTTGCCGGCACCGTGGTCTAACGCTAATTAAGCGGGTTAAAGACTGGTGTTTAAACAGCTCAGTAAGTGGCCAGTACTTCCTCAAAAAAAATTAAATGCAGTCAAATTATCATTTGACGCTTGGAGAAGACAATCAGTTCGAAGATGTAAGATGAAGAAGATATTGATGACCTCCGTTGCCTGGTTAGTAAAACGCTTGTCTTCTGATCCGGTGGTTGCGGGTTTGGATTCTGTTGGAATCCAGACTTTTTTTAAAAGGATCCTAGACTTGTTTTCACTTAAGACCGCTTCAACATCGTTCTGACAATACAACCGCTAGGTTGTACTGTATACAACGAAAGTGCAATACGATATAATACAATAAGGCCGATTATCATCGCAGCATCACAAAACGTTATCCACTGATTGATTCTGATGGCCGAAACAAATTTTCAGGGCGAAGGGACAAGATTGAAACTATTTTTTTGCCATTAAAGCTCCCATGGCCAGAGAGAAATTGGATAGTCCAATAGCTTGGTTATAATTATGGGGAACTGAGGCCCTGATGCAAGGAAAAATCCAACGATTGTCATCATCCCCCGTGTCTTTCCACGGGGGATGATGACCATCGTTATTTCCGACTAAAATGTAATTAATCAATCAACGGTTAATTCGTAACACTTAATAATAATATTATATAATCCAGACAGTGTTGTGGTGGACGTAAACTTCCGGGAGTGAATCGCGTGAAGACGCGTGAGGCTTAATTCCTGATGAAATAAACAGAGTTTTTAGATAGTGTTGTGGCACTATTACAGCTGGTAGCATGCTACTCAAACATCTGGCTAAAAAGTAGTAACAATGCTTCTGTACAGCTATTATTAGGTCAATGTGAGTTACTTGTAACGTGTTATTTAATAACACTGAATTCAGGTTAACATTAATGTTAAAAGTTAAACGTTTCAGTATCTACATTGTTATGTGTTTATGTTTCCATTTCATGTTAAAATATCATTGTAGTCCTACATATCGACAATACTCGTGTTCGTTGCTTGTGCTTTCACAACTGAACGGGAATTTAATTGATAAAATAATTAATTACTCAAGTTCAAATGAGTTTTTCCCTTGCTTACGTAATTGGTTCGAAAAGAGGGTTTTTATGGGTTTATTTTTATATGTTACTCGTCGGACACATTGCGATAACTCCTTATCTCTTCTCTTCCTTTTCTAGTACACAATAGTATTTTGGTGCTAACTTTGATGTATGGGAAACGTGGACATGGAAAAAGACTGAGAAGAGCCAAATAAATGTTTTAGATATACGTGCATTAAGAATAATACATGGAATGACAATGTATGAAAGAATATGGAATAAAGTGATAAGGATTAATTGTGAACTTAAGGATGATTTGTTAAGTAAGATGAATAAAAGTACGTTGAGATGGTTTGGGCATGTAGAACGAATGAATGAAGAAAGACTAATAAAACATATATACAGTACATATGTGAGAGGAAGACCAAGAAAATTATGGTTGGATCACGTGAATGATATTCTGGAAGAAGGAAAAGTAGTAGATCAGAGAAATCGTAGAGGTTCCATGAGAAGGTTTATAGATGTGGATGAGACTAGAGATGTATGTTTCTTCCTGGTGTCTTACGTGTTATTTATTGAATATTGGCTAATTTTCAGAAGATCTGTACATGGATGTTAATTTTTAGCCATCATATTCCTCTTTCTTTTGAATCTCTTTGGTTTAAATTTTACCCAATACTTAAAACGTAGGAGAAATTTGGGAAGTTCAGTTCAGTTCAATCTCAACACAACCCACGTTGTTATGGGGGACACAATCAGGCCATCTAGCACGATCTATACTAGAAGATCGAAATCTTCTCTATTTTTTTTATGAGCATGGCATCACATAGTGAAGAAGAAGGAACTGTTCAAAGGGTCTCCTTCTCCCGTGGCGACACACCGGAGTGTGAAAATAATAGTAGTGACGACGAATTTAAGGCCCGACATCACGGAAGAAGGAATGTGACTCGCAGCGCAGTAACATTTCTCTTATAAAGTGGCTTAAGGACTGGAGTGGAAGTTTAGAAAGACCCAAAATAACGTAGCACGACCAAATTAATCAGGTCTAAATGAGGTGTAGAGTTCATGACGTGGTGGAAAAGCGAAAAATGTCTGAAAATAGAAGGGAAGATCTGTTCTCTCTGCTAACCCAAAAGAGATATGGCGTGATAGTAATGATGGTGACGTAAAACTAAGGAAGTAATTTCTTCTAACTAACCCAAGAAATGTCCTTCGTGTGCTTTTTATCTTATTTTTATCAAGTTAACTTTTTTCTGCTCTCATTATTTTATAGATCGATGATAGGTTATTCCTCATAATCCAGTATGATTGTCAGTCCAGCCTGTGGATGTAAGATGACTGTGCGTGTATTGTTTATCATGTGTACATTATTGCACTTCAGCTAACACGCAATCTTGACAGATTAAACCCAGAGTTCCAATGGCAATAATATTAAACTTCCATAACGATCGGCAGATTTAATCTGCTACAACGTTTCGTTTTGCTGTTTTATATAGCGTCATTTTTGTATTACTTAATAGCACTATAATAATTTATGATAAACAACATATAAGCTATCGAAAAAAAACAAATTCAGATTTACCATAGTCTTAGAGTAAAACTAGTCTGGTATTGAATTCGCCAGAATTCGAACTCGGGTTAAACTGCGCTTACTTTAGATTACTTTGTCAAAAAACGACTTGCAACATTTACTTATTGGGCTATATTTGTTAAGTGTTACATTTTTCCTCTTCTAGCCCCTTACGTTACAAACTTGCATCAGGAAAATGTTTCAATTATGTGTTTCCAAGGATTTAGAAAATTCAAACTTATTTCAAGTAATGAAAATATCAAATACAAAAAAAAGAAATACAATATTTATCAACGCGGGGAGTAAAGGGTTAACATACCCAAATTTGTTATGCGCACATGTGACTAAAAGATAACATTGTCTTTGGCTTCAATAATTGAGCTTTAGGGTTAAAAAGCACTGAAGTGGGTACATAACTCACATTTCTTTACAATACATGTTGGAAATAATATATAGGCATTGTCTAGAAAGTAGTTTTGAGTATGAATGAAGAAAGTTATTTCTAGAATAGATGACGTTAGGACAACATTTGCTGATTTCATTCCAAACTTGCTGAATGTATGGTAGTATGGAAGTTAATAGTTAAGCACATTTTTTTCGCTTATCTTTTTACCCAAATTGCTTGAGCGAATATTTGGCGTAATTTTGAAGATGGAACAAAATAAGTTGTATTTTTATTGGCTTGATGATTTTTTTACTACCCCAAAAGGAAAAATGGGATACAATAAAAAAAATATATGTACACTGTATGGCGACGATGCAGTAAGTTTTGGTTGGTTGGAAGATATTGCCGCCTGGTAATAATCCCGCCAGATTGTATTTGCAATAAAAGTTTTAAATAAATAAATTTTCATTGGTCGTGTGCGTCAAATGTGGTTTTAAAATCGGTGATTATGATATGACACTTGAAGATGGTGCCCATTCTGGAAAAACGATTACTACTGATGATGACCAAATCAAGATTTCGATCAATAATAACTTGCGTTCCACAACACGAGGGATTACTGAGATACTGAAAACATAAAAAATCCCCGATCACGAACATATGGTGGAATTTACGTTTGAATTTGACCTTAAATACGAAATAACTTTCCGGAAATCTCAATAACATACACGAGCAAAAAATCTAAATTAAATATAATATTAATTTAAACTCTGAAAACTGGATTCGGAACTTAATTAATGTAAAGTTTTTATAATATTCGTATGTACCATAATATTCCGATTGCTTGTTGTGAAATAGGCAAAAACTGTTTGCCTATATTATTAACGCTTTCTTCAGCGATCCGATGGGGTGTAGGAGAGTAGGGAGACTAAAATCGAAATGGTTGGACGCTGTGATAAAGAACGGTCGCACTCTGGGTATAACCAATTGGATGATGGATGCTGCTAAGAGAGATAAGTGGCAGAGAATCCAGCAGGTCGCCAAGAATTACATAGACTGAGATTGCATGTTTTTATCGTTATAATAATACGCAAAATCAGAGAAAAAATGCGTTATTTTTTATATATATTTAACATTATTTGTTTATGAAAAAAATAGGTATTATAATAATATATTTTAATCACTTTATTTTTTTCTGAGGTAATACACATAACATATGATACTGTTTTCTGAGGTAATACCCATATGATACCGTTTTCTGAGGTAATACACATATGATACCATTTTCCACAAAGCAAATCATTATAATTATGTTAACTTAGCTGTCTTGAGCTGACGTACTTTTCAAACTTGGTAATATAGTACGTTAGGTTTATCTTGGAGTTTTTCATTTTTTATTGAAGAAAATTGTTGCTCGTATGCATATATACTCTAGAATATAACTAGTTAACACGTAATAAAACATAACACTTCGAAAAACCAATTCGCAGCTTAGTTAAAAATTTGAGAATTCTTGACGTGTTACTAACTTTTTGTTGGCGGGCCACATGTGGCTCGCGGGTTGTGTATTTGACATTCCTGCTCTAAATTGATCGTACATTGTAGAAATATTTAAATTAAACACATTTTGAAGTTACTAATTTCCTATTCGCTAACTCCACAAATATTTTTAACGTTCTACGAACAATTTACTTGTGATCAATCTTAATACAATTCATTATTTAATGTCTAAGATATATTTTTCCTATTAACATAATTATATTTTGAATAATGAGTCTTGGTATATTCCCTTGTATAACTCCACCTCGAACAAAATGTGTTGATATAAATAGCACTATAGAAATTTCCCTTTAGTGAGTGTGGTCGAGGAAAGTATTGTTTGGCATTACAATTTTATTTGTAATATCTTGTACAATATCTTCCAGCCACCTAGAATCCTTTTTTAAATAAATTGTGATCCAACGGGAATAAAATCCCTAACACCACCTGGGTTGGAAAACAAGTCACTGAGGTCCAGTATGGTTAGATTAAATTAATAAAGATACAAAAGAGATGTATGAATATCACAGAATCAAAATATGTGTATGGAATAAAACAGTCCTTGCACATCCTAATAGGAAAACGTTTGAAGGTATGTTTACACTAAAAAAATTCAATTTAGTTTTTACTAACTATAAAATTACTTGACAAAAATATGTGCAGAAAACATACTTACAATCACGCAATTTTCCTGTCGGGGTAGACAAAAAGACAAAACGCCAGACACATCCTTCGCCTCTTCTACATCCATACACCTCTTATGATTTATTTGACTTTTTCCATCGTTCAAAATATCATTCCCTTTATCCAATCATACTTTTCTTGGTCTTCCTTTACCAGAACTTTCACTAACATTGGCACATATATTTGTTAGTCTTTCTTCATTCATTCCTTCTACTTGCTTAAATTGTCTCAGAGTGCTTTTTTAATGTTACTCAACACGCCAGCTTTAAGTTCACGCTCAGGAAAACAGCGCGTTAAATGAACCATTGAATGTAATGTGAAATAGATAGACTTTTAGATATTTACTTACTCAAAAAAAACTGTAGTTATTTTTTAATAAGTCTATTTAAGGGTTACTCATTAAAACACACATTTTGATAATAATCTTAATTTAATCAAAATCACACTCGCTGGATGGCTCTATCTATGTTTAGATTGTCGCTCATACAGTTTAAACACCAGAAACAATTTAATTTAGTAACAATTTATGGCATGGAAATATAATTCTTATTACCAAGTTTGTACTTTTTCCACTGTGGAGAGAGTTTACTTCTTTCTTTGCAATGATGGCGTTCCCTCTCGGCGGGTAAACAACCTCCCAACGACAACTTAAAAATATTCACATGTGTCACCAAATGACTTATTTCTGCTTCAACAATAATATATTTCAGTCAGGAGACACAAACGACGTGTATACAAAAGCGAAAATCGAGCACCTAACACGATTTTTTTTCTCAAAACTTCAGCAGTGAAAACGTCATCTTATTTCATGGATAAGCAACTCGCTATCTCAAAGAAATAATATAATACGATGTTACCACTAGTAAAAAATAAAAATATCGATTGAGAAGCCAAATAATACTTAATAGATGCATTTAAATTTCAAATATATAAACTGCGTTCAAATTAATTCGTGTATATGGAGATTGCGTAAATTGAACGATTACTGAACATTGAAAAGTGTTAAGAATTGAACGGTTGATACAGGAGGGGATAGCTTGCCTTTTTTCATCGGCTACAAGATGGGACATTGCGATATGTCAATTTCAAAGCGGAACGCGTTTATCTCGGACGCTTCGTTTTTAACATATGTGGCAAGTAATTGTTATGCTTCTCTTTTGCCTTCTACTACTTTTAAAATGTGGTGCTATCGAATAACGCTAAAAGAGTCTCATGGTTTGACAAAGTCTGTAATATCATCTTGAAACATGTGAATGAAAAAAGAGAAGTATTATCAATCATCGACTTAAGAAAATTAGTGGACATATAATGCGAGGATTAAATATGAGATCCTTTATCAGACATTGCTGGAGTAAATTTAAGGTAGAAAAACTTATAGGAATGGAGAACTAGTAGGAACTTATAAGGTAAAATAACTTATAGTGTGTGAAAAAGAGACGCCTCTTCTAGTTGAAGAACTTATAGGAATGGTTTGATCGTGATACCATACCTTTGTTCAGAGCTGCTGCCTCAAGGGTTAAGATAGTCACGATGATCGTCAACCTTCGAAGAGAAGAGGAACTTTAAAGAAGAAATGTTCTGAGTTTTCTTTATTTTTTTAATTTAAGAAAGTTTTTGTACAAATAATACGAAAATGGTTTCCTTTCGTATATGACACACGATGAACTGAGTTCAGCTGCTCCATCTGTTTGTGGCTGTCGAGTACAATCGTGACCTATATCTTCATATATTCAGAGCGACAGTTCATGTTCAGAAAGGAAATATATTTTTTTAACGTAGATATTGTTCAGCATAGATTGTTCAACAATCCAAAACGAGTTGACGACAGAACGTGGAGATTTAGTTACTGTCTCATTTGACACGGTAATCGGATATATGATCATATTTTTAAGATTAAAAATAAACAGTAGAAGAGAAAGATATGCGTCGCGATTAGAAAGTCTGATGCTCTTTCCTTTCTGCTTACTCCAACAGGGAAACGGCGTGATGGTATGTATGTGTATTTAGTTAAAGCAAACTACTGCTTTCTTCTTTCACAATACAAACCTTGCTTCTGTTTACATAGGGCAATTAAAAATAAAGAACGCGCTCGATGTAGATGGGATTGTGTGCGCAGAGTCCGATCGGTCGAGCGATAGGCCGGACTAATCTTTCGATCACGTGACTGGCCCGGGCGGTACAGCCATGTATTGCTAGCTGTGTATAGCGGTACAAAGCGGGCAGATCCATAATAATTAGCTAAGTAAACGATCAAAGATAAAATTTGTTAAAACGACATTTAAAAAATTAAAGCTCAATGTTAGGGTGTACGATGTCACACAAATTCTCAATTTGAATTTTATTGTCGTGTCGTAAATCATTTGAAATGTTTGAATTATTTTTTTGTTTCATGGCAATGTTTTCGTCATTTTTTCATGTATTCGTACACATGTTTTACGTCTATTTTTCATTATTTCATACATAAGAATAATTGATTGATGTTTATTTTAAGCGTTACATTGTCAAATGCTCTTTGATATATTTATTTACGGCTATATAATGCCGAAGAACTTTATAGTTATGGGCGAACGGCAAAAAAACTAGCTATTAGATTTTAACTAGTATTTCCAAATTTAATATTAAAGTATGTTATAAGCAGGTTAACTTTATTAAATTGGTTACACCGTTGCTAACGCAATATGATTACCTTAATTTAATTGATAATAACGTTGCTAATGCAAAATGATTACATACAGTATGTTTGACAAGAGCGTTTACGCATACATTTTTTTCCCTTCTGGAAACCGTTAGAGATTCAAACGCGAGCAGGTAGCAGGACTCCTCCCCCAAGATGTTTTGTATATAAATACTCAGTTGTCGTTCAACCTTGGTTACACAATAATATATTTCACTATGAGTGCCGCATACGCATCACGTTACGAAGCCGTGTTTCTGTGTACACATTCGAAAGGACCGAAAATGTCATACGGAGCCGCTGCTAAATACATGAGAAAGTCGAAGACATTTGTAAGTAAGTGGGTGAAACATTATTCCGACGTAAAAAAATGTCGATGTCCTACCAGATCGTGGCACGGCACAGAAAACAATGAAAAAGGAAAACAGAGGGATTTTACGGGTGTTTAAGAAGAATCCTCGTCTATCATTGCGTAGCGGATAGACGGTTTTGCGTGAAAATGGTCTAATTGTACCATGCGATACTACAATATAAGACGTTTACTAGCTCATGGAATTTCGAAGCACGGTGAAGAAACCACTACTGTCTGAAAAACAAGTCAAAAAAAGACTCACTTGGGCGAAATAAAACCGCGATTGGGACAACGTTATTTTTTCGGACGAAGCATTATTTTGGGCACGTTCTTCCATTAATCATACCTGATGTACCCGCACCAATAGACTCATCCAGTGGACCGTTAAAAACCTGATAAAAGTCCACATCTGGGATAGTTTCTTAAAGCAGGGATTTGCCACTTTGCACATCTTCATACACAAATAATTTGAACCCTGCCAAAATGGTTAAAATATTACATTTCAGAGGGCTTTATTACCATCTGCCCAAAGATGCTTTATAAGAATAAAATGAAAATTGGCTACTTACTGCAAGCGGACAGTGACCCAAAACATCGGAGTCGTCTTTGTTCTGCGTGGAAACAGGAAAATGACGTTGACGTAATGGATTGTCCGTCGCGTTCACCAGATGCAAATCTCATAGAAAATGTTTGGGTACTCATGAAGTTCAAGCTCCGAGGGAAAAAGATCTGGAACGTCAAGCAGTTATTTCGACAGATTCGACTTATATGGAAGTCTTGACTTTTAGATAATGCTATAAAATTAGTAGAAAGTATGTCTCGGAGATGCCGGGCAATTATTACTAGTGGAGGCGACTGGACAACCTATTAATAATAAAGCAACACGGTTTATATCATGTAGTATATGTGTATTTTTTAATGCCTTATCCCAAATAGTTTTTCGGGTTTTGCCGTACACGTTATTGTCAAACAGATTGTACATACATATCATCACGCCAATTCCATGTCGGGGTAGGCACAGAGGACAAAGCGTCAGCTTTCCTATCTCAACACACATCCTTAGCCTCTTCTACATTCTTATACAACTTCTACGATTTGTCTAACTTTCTACGTTTCCTCCTTTCATATTATTATGAATTTAATCTTACCTGTATTAAATTCGCTACATCGTTGGTAACGCAATACACATTATTATATTGGGTAAACTTGATTTAATTGGTAATAGCGTTGCTAACGCAATAGCTTAAACCTGCTAAATTCGTAATACCACATTGTTAACGAAATAGGGTTATCTTTATTACATTGGTTACATTGTTTGCTAACGAAATAAATTTCGCTTCATTAAACTAACATAAAAGGGCCAACTATATTAAATTGGTAACACCATGGCTAAAGCAATAGGGTTTCTTCATTGAATTGGTAACACCGTTGCTAACGCAATAGGGTTACTTTATTGACTGGGTAATACCGTTGCTAACGTAAAGGGTTATTCTTCTTCTTTCCTTTAAGTTAGACCTGCGGTCTGTTATCATAAGAACTGACTCTCTTGATATGCTGACTCCCAGCTAATCTTTCAAATTTTTGGAGGTATTCCTACTCCTAGCGGTTATTTTACGCGTTGGAACGTAGGAACCTCTTGTGTTATCTATCCGTTCCACACGACCTCGCTTGTGTCTCCTATAATTTTACTTCAGCTCACAATACGTGTTACTTTACATTTTTCTCAGATATGGGAGTCTCTAACTGTTATCTCTAAATGTTTTGCCTGCAATAGCTCCGAAGGTTTTCATTCCATCAATTATAAGCAAACTTTTTGTTTTTGTTATATCTGCTCTAGACTATTCCATAAGTTATGATTAGCCTCATACATGCTTTTTAAAAATTTGATCTATGAAAAGGGGTTAGCTTTATTAAATTAGTAACACCATTGCTAACGTAATATGGTCAACTTTATTTAATGGTAACGCTGTTGCTAAATTTCACTTAAGTCAAGAAAAACTTTAAATTGTTTGTGATACGATGCAATATAGTCAATAAAAAAGCAATAACGTGCGTGCTTCGTTAAAGAAATGTATAAAAAATATTTTCCCCTAGGAGCGGTGGAATGAATGAATGAATACACAAACACGAAATCAAAATTAATAAAGGTCTGTAATAACGATCGAGTGTGTAGCTCTTTCGTGCGACCGAGTCACGGTAGACCTGCATCAACGGCGCGGCCTTTACCCCGTGACGTCATTGGCGCTCACATTACGGCTTGTCGAAAGGGTGGCCATTGCGCGGATTGAATTTTCGGATTTTACGTGGCTTGTTTCGATTTTTGACGTGTGTGTAATTATGTACATATATTCTGCGTGTAAGTTCATTTTCATGCAAATCTTTAAAAAAATCGCTTTACAGATCTTCTTTTTTCTTGTTTATTTTTTGTCGTTCACCCATTCAGAGAATTGGTCAGAATTATACGGTCATTAATAAATATAAGAAAAATTAAATTTATAAAAAAACAATAATTAATTACTTTCACATATTGTCACATAAAATAATTCAAATTAGAGATTAAAGACGTGTAACACTAAGGTCTCCGTGTTTTGTGTTGTATGTATGCAAAAAAGAAGATCCAAACCACGTTCTCATAGAAGTGATACTATAAAGGTCCAAAAATTTCTGGCCTCAACAAGATAAAGCGTATATGGAGAGATACCGCGCCAGCAACACCAGTGCGTGGTCAGGCGATGCCACAGGGAAAATTTGATATATTTACCCTCTGTAGTATGTCAACTAGAGCCGATAGAGACGTGTTGTTTCGTTATATTCTGAAATGTTAAAATTCAATATTACTCGGTTAACTAGTTTATATCAAAAGAGGGGAAAAGCCCGGCAAACATTAAAATACATTTAGATGCTGTCGACAAAGAATATTCTTCGTCATATTTCACGGTCAAAGATTGGGCTAGACAGTTTCATTAAGACAAAGAATCGATCGAAGATGACCCTCGTCAGGGTAGACCGACAGAAGCACTCACTACCGAAATAATTTTATTAGAGCAAGAAAAAGTGTTGTGAAATAGAAAACTAAAATCAAAATAAATAGCAGCAAGGTGTGGGCTTTTCAAAACTACTGTAGTATTTTTTTATTTTCAAAACTGAAATACGATTTGCTTGGGAAAAAAATAAAAATGACGAAGAAGTGATCTCCGCAGTATTACATCATTTTGAGAAGAAATTTTCAGAATGTTTTTCACAAGTATTTAGAAATAAATCCATAGTTTAAAAAATGCAGCATACAAAATTAAAACGAATATTTTATATTATTACCTTTTTATTCTTTGTGCCGAGAAATTTAGGATCTCATTACGTAGATTAAGAGATCTTATTATAAGGTATGTTATAACTCAAATTAATCTAAAAATGAGGATGATTTGTGGAAATAACAATTTGAAGGAGAGGAGGCTGTGTGAGAATACGTAAGAAACGACAGTAGTACTAAATATCAACACTACAAATAAATTGTAAATAATGTATTATAACTTTATTGAAATCATTTTAAATTGAAGATAAATGTAAAAATTAAATAAATAAATTCGATAAAATTATACACATGAAAATATTGCATACATTTTTTGAGAAATAACATTTGTAATAAAAATTGCGAACCTTATCTGATGTTGAGTTTTTGATCTTATTCCATTTCATAAACGTAATTCGTACAAAGCATCACGTTATTCCCCTTTTGTGGTAGACAGAGAGGACAGATTTCCGTGTCTTTCTATCAATAAACACAACTGTTTTTTTTATCTGCATTTATACATATTCTCGTAATACATTATTTCCTTTTCCTCATAAATCTTACTCTTTCTAAATTTAAATATCTTCTCTTATACTCTTTTCTTTACCCCTAATACGCTCGCCATTCATTTCAGAAAGTTTAAGTCGTAAATGTAATTCGTGACTACTTAACATGACTTAAGATTTTTTGATAAAGCTTAAGATTTTTTTAAAAATCAAAAGACACTAAGAACCACCGTTGTATGTATGTATATATTATCAAAAGACACTAAGAACCACCGTTGTATGTATGTATATATTATCAAAAGACACTAAGAACCACAGTTGTATGTATGTACTCGTATATATTATCAAAAGACACTAAGAACCACCGTTGTATGTATGTATATATTATCAAAAGACACTAAGAACCACAGTTGTATGTATGTATATACTTTAAAAAATAATCCAACTCATAAAAATAACATTTGGTTTTTCTTAAATATGAAATGTTTATACCCTAAAATAGTATATGTTGAAATATAAAAACGGTGAAATATGTATTTCATAGTTCAATTTCGACTTAAATTTTTATCACCAGTGTTCTGGAGTGAGCAAAAAAAAACATCCGACTTCGACTCCGACTCCAATTATAGTACAAACGAGTATATTGGTAACAGTTATACTTAATTACGTGGCATAACTGCTAGTAGGTAGTTATGTTTTACAAATAATATCTACTAGATGGCACATAATTCATAATATCATACCGTTATTTACATATATTAACATATATAGCCGATAAAAAAAATGTAAAAATTTTGAAGTCGGAGTCGATATTAGAATAGCATCTCCTGACTTCGACTATGATTCTGACCCCATAAAAAACACCCAACTCCACGACTTCGACCCGAGATTACAGCCCTGATTATCACATACAAAGCGATACCATGTTTTCTCGAAAATCTCAGCATAAATAACATGTACGTCACATTTCCTTAAATCTTGAAACAGGTAAAACACAATTTGAATCTTTCGCTCCAATAATTATTGATTTTTTTCATGTGAATAATATAATTTAACGTATTCGAACTGATGATTAATGAAGAACGTCGTCGGGAGATAACGTTGTCCTTGGCCCCATTAAACGAGTATTTATGTTAAAAACCACTGAAGTAAACACGTAACTCGCGGTTCATCATCGCACGTAATGATAATACACTCCGCATGACACGAGGCAACAACATTCGAACACGCCAATCGTGTGTCGGTGTTGTAATCAGATGAGCTCTTTTCCTAGACTGGGAGAGTTTTTATAATTTTTTTATTCGAGTACGATCAGAAAATGAACCTGGAACCTCTGGATGGAGGTCGTACGTCTTATCAGTTAGTTCACAGATGTCCTTTTTATTCTGGTTATTATTTCATATCTCAATAAATTTTCTAATTCAGATGTTAATTAAAAAATATATTTTTAAAAATACCCCGGGACAAAGTTGAACATTGGATTAAACTTGTCAAAAAGCTTTTATGAAGTCCATTCAGAACAAAATAAGTTATTTATGAATTCGTCGATTCAATCACAATTAGTAAACCGGTTATTTCTTTGAATCGATATAAATAAGTAGAACGGTTTTTTCATCGATTCGTTAAAAACCGGTTATCCAGTTTATAGGTATGAGTTACAAATTGTATATTTAAGTGGCCTTCTGGAGTTTTCCATTCACGGTTGCGGATTGTGTAACTTCCACTTTGATGGGCATTTTCGCCGTTTCTATATTTAAATCCGCCCGCACCCTTATTACGAGCATGGGTATATATACTCGTATATACCTTCGTTATTTATAGCCCTCCACGAAATATTTTCAGAGAGCACACTACTACAATAATAAAATAACAGGACTAAAATAAAACGCTTATAACTAATTACATTTTTAACATTTACTTTAGAGATTTAGACGTTAAAAATATACTTGAGAAATTTAAACGTTTGAAACATCGACTCGACGTTTAAAAGCTATTCAAGGGGAGAACATATAAAAAAATATTCAACTCTGGCGCGAGAAGTGAACGTATCAAATTCATAGCATAATATATAATTTTTCATAACAATTTCATACACATGAGTACACATCAACACCCCGTTGTTACTCTGCCGGGACAGACAGAGAAGTCAGAATGCCACAAGACTTTCCTATCTTGACATACATATTTCATATATGTTATTCTGCATCCATACACTGGAAGAACAGCTAGAAGTTTTCCTTATTGAGTTTCTTTTTAAAAAATAACACTTGAAATACAATTTCAATATGGTGCTATAAACACAGCTCCTATGGTGCTATAAACACAGTTCATATGGTGCTATAAACACAGCTCGTATGGTGCTATAAACAGAGCTCGTATAGTGCTATAAATACAACTCCTATGGTGGTATAAACATAGCTCGTATGGTGCTATAAACACAGCTCCTATGGTGCTATAAACACAGCTTCTATGGTGCTATAAACACAGCTCGTATGGTGCTAAAACACAGCTCTTTATCAGATACTTGTACCAGGTGGAATTATTAATTCAATATATATTTTTATGTTTAATTTATAATAAAATAAAAATCGGGCAATATTTCTTAGCCAAATATAAAAAAATATGAATTTATATATTTTCTTATGTATAGTATTTATTGATTTTTCTTTTATTATAATTTCAAATTAACTTTGTCTTCTTTTTGTCTTATATTTTCGTTGTATACAGTACAACTTGACAGGCTTATTACCATATGACCATATCTTCCAGCCAACCAGAAAGATGTTAAAGAGGCCTTAAGTGAAAATCAGAAGGGAATCTTTTTAAAAAAAAATCTGGGTTCCAACGGGAATTGAACACATAACCTCCGGATTAGGAGACAAGCGTCTTATCAACTAGACCACGGAGGTTGTACTTTACTCGGCGAGCCTATATTAATTATGGTATTATTAACATGAAAAGCAAAAATAAACATTTAGGTTTTATTTCAACATAATTTATATGTAATTCTTGTGAGAAATTCTACAGTATTCGTCAATTTTTTGAGTTAAAAATTCAGTATTATGTTATTAATAATTCCCAAATGTTATTAATAATTCCCCAAAATTTATTATTACCAATTTCCTCTATAATTCAATAACTTCTTATCAATTTGACATTTTCCCCACTTTTGTGACAGATGTAGTAATCAATCCTATTTAATATAATATTTTACTTCTGAGACGAAAAGATTCAAAGACTTAAGATCTAAATTCCACAAAATAACATTTCCAGTGAGGATTCTTGTGATACAAAGTTTGAAGAAAATTCTGAAGGACCCTTTTCATGTTTTCAGTATGATCAGAAACTTGGCGAAACCAGATGTGACTTTCAAGTCAAGTCATAGCTTTTGGATAAATTGAAATAGATTTATGTATTTGGAACAATTTTTGGAACGACTCGTTTATCAACTTATGAATAATCAAGAGTGAAAGTTGAAAAAAATACAAAAAATAATATTCAAAATCTTCTAAGGTCCACAATAATATTTTTGTTTACCTATTTTAATTTATGTTAGAGTAACATGGTCGTTAAAAATATTGAAAAGAGCCGAATAAATGCTGTGGAAATTCGTGTTATGAGAATAATACATTGGGTGATAATTTATGATGGACTACAGAATGGTGTGGTAAGAGATGAATGTGAAATTAAGACTGATGTGTTAAGTAAGATAAAAGAAAGTACTCTAAGAACATTTTGTGCATTCAGAAAACTAATGACACTACGCACTTCACATTTCGCGGGATTTTCGATAGGCGCAGCTATTTTGAAAGGTTACAGAACAAAGACGCACGACCGTTCAGCAACAAAACTCGGCTTGTACTGAAGCGAGGGAAGGAGCTAACTGGCGCCGATCGCGGTGGTGGGGGATCGGCGCAGGGCGTGGTGTGCAATTGTTCTTTACTTTCTGGACGCACTTAGTACTTTGGACACGTAGAATTAATGAATGAATGAACAATGACTAAGAAAATAAATAAATAGTACAAATCTAAGTTGAAGACAAGGTAGACGTAGACCAAAGAAAGTACCTATGGTTGAATAAAGTGAACGATATTTTGAAAGAAAAAAAATCACTGGAGTTATACGAGGTGTATTGATGTGAAGAGGAAAAAGTGACTCGTGATTTGAATGTCTGGCACTCTCACCTCTCTGCCTACCTCGTTAGGAAGATAACGGGATGGTATTTATACTTGTATAATATTGAAATGATTACCATATATGGTATATTTTGAGTCAGTTCACTGTGAACCTCTCACAACCCACTCAGTGATGAGGAACAAAATAAGTCCTCATCCAACGTAATCTACAAACACTAGGAGATCGAATTCTTCTTTATTTTTTTATGAGTGCGACGTCACGTAGATACAAAGAAAGAACTTCCCAAAGGGACTGAAATGTGAAAAGGTCCGACGTCACGGGAAAAGGAAAATGACTCTCAGTCCAATAAATACACTTGTAAAGCGGCTTAACGTCTGAAGTTCAAACAGCTCAGCAAATTGCCAGTACTTTCACAGAAATCATCAAATATAGCAAAACTATGGTTTGATGCCATTAGATCGGAGAAGAAAATCGGTCGTAAGATGAACAGGCGATAGGCTGAATAGAAATTATAAATTGATTGAATCGATTATCATCGCAGAACTACAAAATATGATTTGCAGATTGATCCAGATGGTTACAAAAATTATAACAGAGCGAAGGGACAACATTGAAGTTACAAAGTTTGTCATTAAAGCTAGAGATAAATTGTTTAGTCCAAAAGCTTAAATACACCCACTGGAAGCCAAGACGCGCCCTGATGCACGAAAAAAATAAATGTCTGTATATTTTGAGTCAGTAGCAAAGAGAATGTCTTGTGAGATAAAGGTTCATTCTATTATAAGGCAAAATAAAAACAATGTTCTTTGAAGGCTCGCAAGTTTTGCCGGGCATTCCTACAGGTGGATTTTATGTAAGTTAAAACTATTAAAAATGTTGAAAACACCCCGGTTTTGTAAAAATAATGCATTAAAAAATATTCTTAACTCAATTAACATTATTCTAGAAATAAATTTCTTACCCTTTTAAAAACCACGCCATATCCCACCCCACTTCATTGTGCATGCATGAGAAACATTATTTTGACGACTAT
Source organism: Odontocerum albicorne (assembly GCA_949825065.1). Taxonomy (NCBI): domain Eukaryota; kingdom Metazoa; phylum Arthropoda; class Insecta; order Trichoptera; family Odontoceridae; genus Odontocerum; species Odontocerum albicorne. Next base: position 29,248,761 of record OX463854.1, on the reverse strand, counting down.
TCAGAGACGTTTTCCATTTTTATGGTCTGATTACGGATTCAATAATGTATACAAAATATCAAACATGGAAACACATTGGTTATAATACAAACACGAGTGTCTAGTCAGCGAAAACCTTTTTGGCAGGGTTCGGTTATATTCATTTCGAAATATTTATTTATCTCTGGCGATCTCCGTGGCCTAACTGGGCCAACTGGTAACATGATTGTGTTCCCCCCGGGAGTTTTGGGACAGTGCACAAAATAATATAATGTTCTGTAGTATATAAATGACTCGGTGAACAATGACGACCTTCGTGGCTTAGATGTTTGATTTTTACCCCTGATTGCTGGTTCGATTTCTGATGATACTAAAAATACTGTAAAAGGGACAAAGACTGGTGACAATGCACGCTCGCATAGATTTTGTGTGGAAGTGTTGGTTTTCACGTGCGGTGGTGTTAACAGTAACTAATTGTGAGTCCCGTGCATACTCCAGTGGTTCTCAATTCGAAGACACGCTTTCTAGGGCCGAAGACAATATTGTATCTCGGTCACGCTCTTCAATATGTCCAAATCACCAATTAAGATATATTTAAGGGTACCAACGAAAAAATGAGAAAAAAAGTGGTCTCAAAAAAATCATTAACAGATATTTCTTATTAAAAATATGGCAATGAACATATTATGTATTCGAAAAATCTACGAAAATCGAAGACGTTATCAGATGGGGCACAAAACTAAGAAAACGTGTATAATACATACACATGTGCAAAAAATAAAAAAAATACTATTGACACGCATTGTGCTGTATGGAAAACCCTCTCGCAATCAGCTTCCAAAAAAACCTCCCAAAATATGTGTGGCATAATTCATTTTCAGAATCTGGTAGCCTCGGTCGTAACAAGAAAAGCCAACATGATAATTTCACTATAAAAAATTGCGCCACTTCCGCGTTCGCAGCCTCGATTCATTATTGCCTTTGAGCTTAGAAGCATGCTTGAAATAATTTTAATAATAAGAAATAATATAAGTATATCTCAAAATAAACCTTGTGCTTTAATTGGTAGGTCCGAATTTAAATATACGAATATAGCATATTTCGAACTGAATGCCGCGTAAAATATAAAGTATATGTCGAAGTGAATGTCGCGTAAAACATGAAGTATATGTAGAACTGAATGTCGCGTAAAATGGAATACAAATGGAAAATAAAGTTCCAGGAATGAGGATCTTTAATAAATATGTAGATCGAAGGTCTACCCTAAAATAAGAAGAAATAAGTAAATTAACTATATATTTTACTTTCGTTGTATACAGGCTATAACTTGGTGGGCTTTCTATCAACGTAAATCTCTTGCAACCAACCAGAAAGAATTTAGACGGACTTGTAAAAACTAGACTGAAATATTTTTTATAATCTAGTTCTAACGGGACAGTTTAAATGTGAGTGGAAGACGTGGTAGAGGAAGACCAAGGAAAGTGTGATTGTATCAAGTGATATTTTGATAGAAGAGAATGTTAAAAGTCAGAGAAATCGTTGGAGTATGAGAAAGTGTATGGATATAGAAGAGCCAAAATATGTGAGTCGAGAAAGGATAGTCTGGTGCTCTATCTTCTATGCCTATTCCAGCAGGGAAATGGCGCGATAATATATTTGTTTGTTGGTTCCAACGGGAATCGAAACCGCAACCCTCGGGTCGAAAGACAGATGCCTTACCAATTAGGCTGAGTAGGTCATGGGAGAAATTTCACTAATTGATAACTAAGTATTCGTAAAGGTTTCTCTATTTCTTAAGGGTTTTAGAAAATGTCGCCAACAATCTTATTTTATGTAATCCAAGATTTTTATTTTGCGAATAAGTATGTATATGATGAATAACATTTTTCTCTGTGCCATAACCAATATTTTCAGTGAAGTTTGGCTCGTTAGGCAGCCACTACCGCGTAGTATACGAACATCTGGCGTAATCCACATTCACCCTGCGAAACTGGAAATCTGGCAAACTGGGGAGCTGGAGCGAGGAATGTCCTCTGGAGTGGAGCGGCCGGGCTGGCTGCTAATGACAGATACGGAATTTGTGCCAAAAGTCGACATTAATTGAAGGGCCACCCCAACACTCTCGCACCCCTTACCCGTATAACCCACGGGAGAGTGATAAGCGATCAATAAATATTATATACCACTTAGTTCAGCGTTTCCAATGATAAATCAGAAATATACGTATTGAATAAACATACGTTCTCATATGCGTAACCAGAAAAAGGCATGTGTCAAATAAAAAAATATTAACTAACCAGTAATCACTGAACTAGGTACTTATAAAAAATGTAAATCGATATGTATTAGAGCGTAATCTAACATATTGTAAAATAATGTAAATTTTTGAAAATCTATAAAGACTAGAAAATAATAAGTGGATCTTGAGATGAATTTATCAAAGGCATTATTTATGACTGTCAGTAAAAAAAAAGACAGACGAATGTTACGACTGCAGTGAATGGAATTGAAAGTGGTCGAAAAGTCGATTTTGGAAACATACGTCACATTGTGGAGTACACAGATGACTTGAATATTGAGCGATTCTTGGCGTGGTTTGCAACTTACGAGTGTATTTTTTATATTGAACCAAGCTGCTAATAATATAGATTTTAGAATCAGCACCCATAAAAACAAGTGGAAGGCTGTGTCAAGAAAATATTTGCTCCAATGGCTCCATTTTAGTAATTTAAAGGTAGAAAGGAAATACAATTGAGAACGATAAGTTAATTTACTTTAGAACTATATTAATGCATATTATATGCAAACCGTGATTGAATTTCGTTTAATCAGATTGATCTGAGAGCTGTGACATTCGTTAGTAAAATATGGAGCTGAATTATGAATTATAACGCTCAAAGAACAATATCAAGTATTATACTTTGTTGGATACATCGAGATATAATTAATAAAAATATCCATGTAAAATATCCATACCTTAGATTACCGATGGCATAAAGCTACTCGTAGCTGATTAGTTGGATATACGATGTCTACAGACAGACCTTAGGAGCTAGACTGTTTGGTTTTTCAGGCAAAAATCGTTCGAAAATGTATCGATTGACCTCCAGATACTGGGGATTCAGAGATATTAGAGAAAAAGACGCAAGATCGATGATAGCGGAATGGTCTCATCAAAAGGCTATCATATAATATTTTATTTCGCATCACACAATATAGCGGGTTTATTGCCAAGTGACAATCTCTTTCAACTAGCTAAACAATTGTTTAAAGAGAAAAAAAAAACAATGGCAAAATAATAAAAATAAACTAAATAATTAAAACCAATACAAATTGAACAAGGTCATCCATGATTAGGAGAAAGAAAGAGAGAAAAGAAAGAAGAATGATGGAAAATACGCTACATCGTTGAAGGGAGATATCATGTTTTTAAATATCTTTTTGAAACACATCAACGATGGTGCGAATTTCATATTAGCAGGTAGCTGCTTCCATAGTCCAATATCATGGACTGTAAAATACGACGTGAGCAATTCGGAGTGGTGAACTGAAAAAGGCAAAAGGAATTCTACTGTTGCGAGGCTATCGTTCTTTAGAAGCTGCGTGGGTATCGAAGGTAACATAAGGTCTGATTGGAAATCTCAACTCGATGATGACAGAGAAGCCGGTTTTAGAACTGAATCAACATCAAATTTTGCAAAATTTTCACGTTATTTTTTATCTATAAAAGTCTTTTAACTCACGTCAATTTAGCACTTATTTTAATTTGACCACATATATAGAGAAGACTACCTCTATTTAGAGAAGTGACCGGACCCACCGCGATGAGATAGAAATTTGCCCTACTTTGCAGATGCGAGATTTATTCCTCTCTTCCTGTGGTCGCGGGATTTATACGAGTCCTGCCCTGCCTACGCCCGTCCACCCACTAATGTTGTGCAATTCATCTTCCTACATTCCCTTTCCGTACCTTGTATTTCTATGCTCCAGGGGCTGGCAAACGGGTGGTTGTGAAACATTTTGCATTCTATAGTAAATATTTTTACAAAATTATAATTGAATTCAAAATTCTCTTCTTTTCATTGAATACACTCAAACTTCTTGTATGGCGCCTGACCTGCAGTTCTATAACTTTTTTCAACATATTTCAAAGACATAATTTACACTTGGGAATGGTGCAATCATTAGCTTCGCAATTTCCCAAACTAATATTATTTGTATAGATTATTTTAATAAAACCTTTTACAATTCATTCTTTCTAGGTAGTCGAACCATAGTAATGGTACTTTCTTTTCAGCACTTAATATTTCTTTAATCCGCATATCTTCGTTTCTTATTCTATCATACTTTGTTTTTCCAAAATTCTACGCAACGCTCTTATTTCTGCTGCATTTATTTTAAGTTCATCACTTTATTCCACGTTTTAGTTTCACTTGTATATCCTAATGATAGGACAATGATTCCATTGCTTCTCTTGAAATGTTCTAGTCGTTAAACACATTCTAGAATGCACTAATCGCTTTATTGCCTGCTGCTACTTTTCTTTCAATATCACTCTTCGCGCGGTCATTCGTCATGAATACTCTTCTAAGGATCAATTCCTGGCGTATTTTCTTCGGGACTCTTAGACCACATTTATTCTGAATTAATGTTTTTATATAGCTCATAAGCTTTTTAACATTATTTTCTGTAGCGCTATTAAGTAAGGAAAAATGCACCATTTAAATATGCCAAAACGAAAGGCTGCAACATATTAAACATGTTGATCGTTTTGGAGTTTTGGTTTTCGTTCTACCGTAACTTTGGATTTGATCTATCAAGACTGTTTGCTTCTTGAAATGTAGTTTTTTATTCACAGTATGGCTGATAATTATATTCGTGCAACATGTATTACCTATCATATCTTATCACAGGGACTAAAATACTGCTTAGTTGTGAAAAAATAACAGAGTCAACTAATGCGATGGAATATCACATATGAGAGGTTTTTTATGCTTTGTTACCGTAAGTTGGCAATAGTGTTGGTTACGTTGAGCTTGGTAACGACTGCTCTGAAAAGGGATGTTGTACGTGTATGTTCGTTAACCACAGCCTCAAGTCTTTCTCCTTCCTGGATTTTTCTATGGGTGACAAATTGGAATGTACTATATTTCTGTTAAATTGATTTCTATAAAAAAATTATGCAAAACAAAATTCATATGAAAACGCAATCAAATAAATCTCAAAACACATCATATGATAAAAATTAAAATTAACTGCAAAAGTGGAAACCCTCTAAATGGAAAAAATATTTGTGTATATACGAAACAGAAACAAAAGTTTTACCAGTAGTCATCATAAATAAAAATTACAATTTCGCTTTTTAATAAAAAATAAAACTATTTTAAATTCATCACGATTAATTTAAAATAAATATAAACTTAGTGTTTTTTTAATCAGCGATCCACTCACACAAAGTTGATTTGTGCCACTGCATATCAAAGCCAAAAACACTATTATAAAAGTTAATATAACACATGAAATTAAAAAAAAACTACAATTTCCAACAATTTAAAACTTCAAATAGTATTAAGGGAGAATAAAAACGAACTACAGCGTATGATAGTGAATTATCCGTGAAATACAAACGATTTTGAGAATGAATGTTGCAAAATTATTAATGAACGTATTTAAAAAAATCCGTTTTTTTCATTGTTTTCACAATTCCGTTTAACGTCACCACTCGTGCTATCCAGCTTATATTCAACATTTTTCAGGAGTCACATTTCAAACGTTTATGTTTTACTAGTTGCAGCCCGTGAAATATTCACGGAAGTTAAACAAATTCTACATTTATGAAAATATATATTCATAAATGTAAAATTCGTTTATATTTATCATTTATAAATCGTCCCCTTTTACACCGGTTCAAAAATTGTTAGCTAGGTATTTTAAATTCGTTCAGTATCTCGGACCCACTGAGATTCAAATTTCGAATTACTTTCGGAAAGAAACCAAGTATTCCTCTCTCGCTCTCTTGTATTCAAAATTCAATTCTCGTATTCTTTCTTTGGCGACAACCGTCGTACGGGCTTTGGCCTATTTATATGTTTTATTATATTTTCTGTTGAGTATTTATCCTGCAGCACCGTTTATACGTAACATCGTTCTATGTTTATTGAAATCGTAGTAAAGTCATGCATGATTGGTTCAGCTGTAGTCTGACTTTATAACCACTGCACCTCTCTTCTCTAACTGTGGTGATCGACTGATTTTCTTCCTTTTGGTTGACCTTGAAAAGTCTGTGAGGAGTTCTAGGTTCTGGAGTTATTATGATTTACTTCAGCCACAGTAGTGGATAGCAATTTTTTTGAAAAATAACTGACATCTTCCTTATTTTATCCACTTGTGATTTTGTCACTACCCACATTAAAAATATGATCTTCGTTGCCTAGATTTGAGCCTGGTATTTTAATTTACACTGTGCACTTTGAGTATAAGGGCGACCTCCTTGGTCTTGCTGGGAAGACGCTTGATTTCAACAAAGGGTTTTGGTTTCGATTCCCGATGGTTCTCAAAAAGAAAAAAAAGCGTGTGAGTTTGGTAAATGACTTTTTCTGGTAATAATATTCACACGCGCTAGACTTGTACGAGTGTTGTTAACACGTATAGTGATGAACTGCGAGTTTCATGCCTACTACAATGGTTCTTAATCGGAAAGCCCGATTAATGAAACTGAAGACAATGTCTTTCAGCAGCCCCGTCTTTCAGCATGTCCGCATCGTCAGTTTAAATATATTTAAATACAATTTTTTTTATCTTAGAATGATAACAAGAGATACAATGATTATTCATGATTCCCTGTGAAGGTTCATTTATGCTTACAAAGTTTAAATGTGCTTAACTTATTCACCGAGATGTGGGAGATATCAATATCGGAATATTCGTTTAACAGAGTTATTCTTGTTAGAGATTGTGTGCGGTATATTGTGGGATGAATATTTTTGGTCTTTCTGGAGTGATGATGTGTGAGGAGTTTAATTTCGCATGATGTTTCCAGTTGTAATTGAGTGTCACTGTTTGTCAGGTTGATGAGAACGTGCAACGGGGTTTTGTTTTTGTGTAATCAAAAATCGGAAAGAAGTATCGATTTATTTTTTCATGCTAAATATCCTCAGTGAGATACAGGCAAAAACCTAGTTTACTGAGGATACGACAAATGAAAGGCAACAAACCCAGATCCATCCAAATTGTATGTCCAAATTAAATTACCTGTTGTGTTTTCACAAATGATGTATATTTCTTTTCATGTGTAATAATAAATAAATAAATAATAATAAATAAATAATTCCGAAATACTGACAATGGATGAAAAAAAAGTGTCAGGTGGAGGTTCATAGGGTTGAAAAACAAAACTATCCATTGTAAAAATCTCGATTATCTGAGGTTTTAAATGATAATAATTATAATTAATTGAATCAACGAAAAAATGGACCTCTCGACAACTTACAACATTACGTTATTTCCATTTTTCGTTTGAACGTGTAATATTTTTACAGGGGCGTGGCGTAGCTCCAAACAGCGCCGAACAGAACGTACTCGTAAAATGATGACTTCGTGTGTGTTATTTTATTTTATCCGGTCTCTTTATTCCCTCTTGAATGTGCCGATGTATTTTATTTTCTAAAAATTACAGACTCCAAAATTTTCATAATGGTCTGAGACGGCGTTTTTATTTTATTTTCCTGAGCGTTATGTGAATGTTTTAATGTAAAAAGATCCTACCTAAATTTCTATTTGATTTCGTTTAGTCGTAATTTCGACTTGCTGAGATGTTTTCATTCGTAGTTAAATTTTATCACGTTAATATTTCTAGTTTTTATATATCTACAATATATATTTATTTATTACCAGGATGTAGCGAAATATTTCCAAAAGAATGATGCAATTGGTTCGAAAGAAATAATCGAGTACCTTTTGGGTACGGTAAATATCCTTTCCTTTTATACACAGACAACCTCCATGGTAAATTTGGTAAGACATTTGTTTTACAGCTTGGGAATTCAAGTCTGGTTTACATTAAAGATCTCTTAAATATCTTTATTAATTTATTCATTCAACACTTCATTGTAAAGAAATCTGACTGGTTTATTGCCAAGCAGCAATCTCTTCTAGCCGACGAAACAAATGTAAGTAAATCAAGTTACATGGTCGAAAAAAAAAATCAAAATATTATTCATGTTTTTGAAATTTATGGACATAAACATATTAAAACAAAAGTGAGCTATCATCAATCAAAGGAAAAATAAAGGAGGGTGGAGAGGAAAGAAAAATCAAGAATGAAACACATTATATTACTGACTAGAAAATAAGAGTTTAAAGCATGCCAAGGACAGAACGATTCTAACATTGGTTTGTAACTGGTTCCAGAGTCTCACTGCATGTACAGTAAACAGAAGAGCGGTGAACTGGGAAGGCCAATTAACAATCTCTGTCTGAGTTCAGCGCAAGCCCATGATTGGAAAGACGGTGAACATTTTCGGCGAGATAAGAGGGGGCGGAGAGATAGTTAAGGATATTATACAATACAGATAGTACATGAATTTGGCGTCTATTCCTCACGTTCACCCAGTTCAGAGCCTTCTGGTATGAAGGGATAAATAAGATCGTACTTTCTCAGGTTAAAAATAAATCTTAGATAAACATTTTTAAGACGCTGTAATTTGTTACGCTGTTTCTCCGTAATATTCAAATAACAGACGTCGTAACAGAGTAACAGAGTGTATTCTCTATGAAAGTAATCAACTCGTCATTTTCCACTGGTTATGACATTCAAATTTGGGTGCTTCCATTTCTAGTAAAATACAGTAAGCTCTCACTATCAGAATTAATTCTGTATTCTTAATGAAACTAATCTATTCGTCATTTTCACTGCTTGAGAACACTCAAATTTGGGTGCTTATGCTTCTAGTAAAATACAGTAAGCTCTCATTATCACAATTCAATCTACTCGTATATTCTCAATTAAAGTAATCAACTCGTCATTTTTCACTCACTGGGAAAATTCATTTTTGGGTCCTTGCGCTTCTAGTTAAATACAGTAATCTCTCATTATCAGAATTTATTCTGTATTCTCAATGAAAGTAATCAACTCATCAATCCTCACATCCAAATTTGGGTGCTTGTGCTTTTACTGATGACAGTAAGCTTGCACTATCAAACTAGTATATGTATTCTTAATGAACGTAATCAGTTGATTATTGCTCACTGATAGGAAATATTCAATTTAGAGTAAATATCCATTAAAAGAAAATAGAAGTTATTGGACAGCACGTACGAGCATGAAGTTTTAAAAGCCCGAAATCTTATTCTATTGTTACAATGATATTAAAAATGCTTTTCGTGTTCAGAGCAGTTTGTTAGACGACCTCCGGTATCACGGTAATGGGTTTGTTGTTATCTCGCCCCCTTAAAATACAAAATGTTTCTTTTCTTTAAGAAAGAATACGCAGAAAATCTGTCTGTTTTCGTCGTATTTACTTTTTTGTGTTGGGGCACTTTATCTCTAGTCCTCAACCGAAACTTACGCTCAGTTACGGCTTAAGGGTAGGAGATAAATGTAACCACTTAGAAGCATCATATTTAAATACATATACAAAATTTGAAGCAAAAAATAAAGTACAAGTAATTTATTTAATTTTATTATGCATTTCACAAAGGTTCAACCCAATTACATCAGAAAAAAATATTAAAGGCTCAAAGTTCTAAAAGTAGGAACAATGATTCACATTCTGTCAACACTATTTTTTGCGTACTTAACAATTACAATTCTCCTTCATATCTTCGCGAAAAGTTCCACTTTCTTCCAGAACATGGACGTTCCCTTTGCTCGGGTGATGAGAATGAGACTCTTTGCATACAAACACACCACATCTCATTTTACATATCTACATTTGCAGTCCATTCGGTGCAACTGTGGAATAAACTTCCACGAGTTATCAAATATGCATCGTTCTTAATTACGTTCAAGAGATAATTGAATTGTTTACATCATTTCTAATAGTCGGCGGCCGTGGCAATACGCGAAGTGTTGCTCTTGTCATGTTTTCATTTAAATGTTCCAAACACGCCATTTCCCTGTCAAAGTAGTCAGAGAGAGCAGAACGCTAAAATTTTCTATCACGACCTTTTCGAAATTTTCTGTTTAGCCTCCTCCATATCCATACAAAACCTTCTGTTTTTCTTACTCTTTATATTATTTGCCAGCGGCTGTGGTCTGACTGTTAGCATTTACGCTAAGCATGTGGGCGCTCGAAGTTCGATCACTGACAGATTCACTTACGGACTGCTTTACTCTTAGAACATTTTACATCTGAATTTGTTTCTGTTGCTTATATGATGCTTATCATAAGTTCTTATAGCGCTGTAAAATAATATATAAATATAACTATGTAAAAAAACTCTGCTTAACGAAAAGCTGCAGCAGATTAAATCTGCCAATCGACTTGCCATTGGAACTTAGGATTTGATATGTCAAGACAATGTTCTTTCTGAAGCGCAACAGCTTATACACAGTAAACAAATAGACGCAGAAGCGTCTTCTATCTGTAAGATTGCTGACAATCAAAGCAAGAGAAACAGAAGGTACTGTGTGGATATGGAAGAGGCGAAATAGGTATGTCGTGATAGGAGATTTTGGCGCTCTGTCCTCTCCGACTACTTTGACAGGGAAATTGCTTGTTTGTAACGTTTAAATGAAAACATGACATGAGCAAAAACACTTTGCCTAGGCACGGACACGCTCCAGTTCTACCCCTAGCAGTAATGGAAGCAATTATCCGCCGTTTGACGGCAGTGGCTTTAATGAGTCCCCTCGCGGGCCCAGCCGTTAGTTCCCGGTTGAAGGCTCCCTATCCCAGATCCCGGTTGGAGCTAGTCACGGTCTCGGGATCACACATTAGCGTCGATGGCTGCTCTACGCCAATTAGCGACACCTAATGCCTACAGCCGAATGGCTTTTTCCTATGTTATACTTTTGAATTTCCTTTCAGCATTTCACCCCCAGCTCATTGTTTTAAATATAAACCTATACTCGTATTCCAGTAAGTCGAAGAATAAATGTTTGTGCACTTAAGAAAGGGAGCTATTGAAATGTTATAATTAAAAATGTCACGGTAAACAGTAAACTAAAATACTAAATTAGTGTGTTTATTGTGTAAGATTCAATAAGGCATACATTCGTTTAATATAATTAATGAGTTCGTATGATTCCTTTATAATAGACGACGAGGAGTATGAACGTGGCTGAAGTGAAATATATGTATTAGGATAGAATGACATGGAGATCTTTTCTCACGACTTCATGGTGAAGCTGATGATATACGACCTCCGTGGCCTAGTTGATAAGACGCTTGTCTTTTAACCCGGGTGTTGCGGGTTCGGTTTCCGTTGGATACCTGATTTTTTTATAAAAAGGATTTCAATGCGGTTTTCATTCAAGGCCTCTTTAATTTATTTCTGGTTGGTTGGAAGATATTATCATATAGCGATAAGTCCGCCAGGTAGTACTGTATACAACGAAAGTGTAACACAATGCAATACAATATACTCGTGAGACAAAATTAGGGAACCACATTGCCTTTTATTACGTTTTAAGGCTTTCGCGGGTGTTCGTATCAGTTTTATAATGTCTATCCGAGCATTGTATCGCGTGGTTTGGCTTATGATGCCGACATTTCGAAAACGTTACAGTTTTCATTTTCAGTGCATGTAGTGAACTTCAAAATAAGTGAATGTGCGTTGGATACCGCTTGGCCTATGAAGGAGTTTCCACCATTACGTGTTTTCAGCATTGTCTTCGTTCTCTTCTATGCTCTCAGACGTCCGATACTATAGAAGTCTATTCCATGAGCGTGCCTTTATTCTTCGATACCATTTTACGTCTTCGTCTGATGCTGTATATATAGAAATAATTGAGCTTTCCATACAGTGTGCTCGTATAATCGAAATAAAGGTTGGTTTAATCACAAAGGGGTGCAAGAGTTGTCCCTAAAGTTGGCACCATACCAGAGTTCAAAAAGGATAGCCGTGGTACTGACATGATCTGCTAACACAAAAAAAATAGTTAAGTATATGAATTGATGAAACTAGCGACATCATTAAAAAAATTGTAAGATTGAAATCCAGTGCTGACTTGTTTATGCGCCTCAAGACTTGTAGTCTGAGTACATGTCCATGTTCAAGAAGATTAATTCATCTACCTGATTGAAAGTCTTCTCACTTGGTACTCTTTCGAATATATGCTTGGATATCCTGGAATAGTTAATTTAAGAATATATCTGACGTCTCAGTACCGTTGTTTCCCAAACAATATTGTTTGTTGTGGACCAGTAAAATTTGTAAATTTAAGGAATAATAATAATTTTGTAATTTATTTCCCCTTGTCAGATTTTCGAGCTAACAGTAGGTGTTGTTGTCGGCATGTTACGTCGGCACTTCCAGAGTTTACCTCCAACCCACTAATTACAAACGGTTCGTGCCTGGAAATCACCATAAACTTCTGTAAATTCCACCATTCATCGATTTCAGTATCATAGCTATCTTGGTACATTTCTCTCAAAATTTAATAAATTTGTCTCTTCGCTCATGACGATTTTTTGCCAAAAATGGTGATCATCTATACCGACCTGTAAAACCCGAGCACTCCAATCTCGCCGCCGTTTATGGTCATTTCCTATAGCTTTTGCGTCAATTGAATTTTATCTAGATAAAAATGCAAATCTTTTTTGATAATTTTTAACAAACATTATAGAGACATTTTTAATTATTGTGCACGGCGTCGACGAGAAGTGCATGGACGTTCACCAACACTCTACCTCACTTCATCAATCTTTTCTGGCGTACGTTGGCTACGGTATCATCACTCAGACTTTGCTTTATCTCCTAGTGTGTGCAATTTTTCAAAATTATTCATTACACGCTGAATGGTTGACTTGCTTGGCACATGATTTAAACAAAAAAAAAAAAACAATTTTCTTTGCGTATTCACAATTGAACAATTATTTAAATAAAATGTTTTAATAACTTTAACACGTTGTTGCGGAGTTATATGTTCCATAATAAATTGTTATTGACAATTCTCCACGATTGTCAAATATGAACAGACAAATAATATCCAAATCAAAATGGCGGCCAAACAAAATCGCCCTGGAACATAAAACGCACTCTGTATCTGTTACAGTTGTGATTTGGTGTAGCCATGTCATTTAGAGGTATTGCGATCTTGTTATAATGATGATTACAACGACAGTACGACATAGTGTCACATATATATTTTTGAAATCATCAGTATTAATTCCACAAGGATGACGCCCGATTGACGCGTTGAAACTAGTCTAGCGTAAAAGAGAATCACGATAAAAATCGTAAGTTTTCTATCAGCACGTGAACTGTTCGCGAAAATTTTAAAGACAATATTTATTTATGTATAATACATTTCATCTATAGATGTTGTTAATTCTCAACAGAATGAAGACCTCTTTGTGATACTTCTATTACCTTTTACAAATTTTCCGCCATCCACTGTTAGTTTGAGCTTCAGGATTTCAGAATTTTATCAATTCAACTGGTTTTAGATTAAGAGGACTCTCGATCTTCAGCTGTCTCCAGGATACATAACTAAATTGGGTTGGTTGGAAATAAACGTTGCATAACTTTATCATGCAAAGGCATGTAATGCAACAAAAAAAATACAAATATGTTTTTCCTATAATTAGGTTTGAAAAGTGTAAGTTATATAAATATTTTCTTTTAAAGTTCCATTAGGTTAAGTTACACATACACGTTATTTTGAAGATAGTTGAATTGGGTTAAGTTACACAAACATGTTATTTTGAAGTTGGTTGGCTTGGGTTCAGCTACACATACAGGTTCTTTTAAAGTTAGTTGAATTAGGTTCAGCTTTACATACACGTTCTTTTGAAGTTAATTGGATTAGGTTCAGCTACACATATGCTACATGTTTTTTTATGTAAGTTTGATAGGGTTAAGTTACACATATATATATATATATATATATATATATATATATATATATATATATATATATATATATATATATATATATATATATATATATATATATATATATATATATATATATATATATATATATATATATATATATATATATATATATATATATATATATATATATATATATATATGTTAAGGTATAAATTTTCACGATGGGGTAATAAATTTTTTTGTTTATTTTCGGGTACATAACCACAGCATATCGAAATAACAAACCATCAACATCAGAGACTGATTCCGAAAAATACTTTGGCACTTGTACTCTACCTTACATCAAAGGGGTCACAGACAGTCTTGGTCGAACGCTCCGCAAATTCAAGATCCGCACTGTATACAATACAGACTGGAAAGTGAATCAGTCACTACCCCATCCTGTTGACAGAGTGGACAACGAATTTCAAGGGGTTTACGAAATTCCCTGCGACGACTGCGATAAGGTGTACATCGGACGTACCAACCGGAAAGTCAGCACCCGTATTGAAGAACACAAAGTTGATGTACGCAACAAAAAAATCACTTCAACTTTGGCTCTTCACAACATGACGGAGGGTCATAAAATTAATTTCAGTAAAGCTAGAACCATCATTAAGACCAATAATGAATCTCACCGGATACTATATGAAGCCATCAATATAAAGAAGAGAGATTTTGCTATGAATCTTCGTGAGGAAGCCCAAAAATTACCGAAAACCTATCATCATTTGTTACATAATATACCAACTCTGAAAAAAAGTACCAGCGACAAACAACAAATTATCTGTGCCCCAAGTAACCAAGCAAACAATCAGCACGACACAGAAACTAACGCCTCTACCGATGACCAGGGTAACCAAGGTATCCAAGGTAACCAAGGTAACCCAGGTAACCAAGCTAACAATCAGCGCGACACAGAAACTAACGCCTCTACCAACCAATACTCGAAACAATCAGTAAGAAAACGACGAGCAAACCGAGAGGTTATCCGTCAAAAGTCTGAAGATGAGTACCCAGGTGTACTCGAAACGTCACATAAATGACAAAGTACGCGATGTACCCGAAAATAAACAAAAAAAAAAAAAAAAAAATATATATATATATATATATATATATATATATATATATATATATATATATATATATATATATATATATATATATATATATATATATATATATATATATATATATATATATATATATATATATATATATATATATATATATATATATATATATATATATATATATATATATATATATATATATATATATATATATATATATATATATATATATATATATATATATATATATATATATATATATATATATATATATATATATATATATATATATATATATATATATATATATATATATATATATATATATATATATATATATATATATATATATATATATATATATATATATATATATATATATATATTCTTTTAAAATTAGTTTGGTAAGGTTACACGCCCATTTTAAACCAGTTTTAATCAAATAAAATACTATAAAATGTGTTGTTTATAGTTAAGGCATTAACATTGTGGAGGTTTAAAGACATTGTAATTTATTTTTATCAAACACTGTTTTTTCCACTTTTTTATGACGGTATAACCATACCGGTTTCAAGGCTTTCACATCATCTTCAGGGGAGCGCAAACAAGTATAAATGGAGCAAAGTTCTATTTATAAAAAACATATCATATGAAATAACCAAAAATATTCCAAGTCACATAAAGCCAGCTTTTTAAACTAATTTTAATCTCCGGAAACTCTTATTTAATGGGAAAGGCAAAAATGGAATACTTAGCAACAGTGGTGTGTATAAACTTTTATGTGCTGACTGTGATCATTTCTATATAGGAAAGACAGGAAGATCTTTTGAAAAGAGATTTCGTGAACACAAATCCGCCTTAACAAATCCTCTAATTTATTCTGAAATGGCTAATCATTGTCACCGCGAGAATCATACTTTTTCTATCGATGATGCCAAATTCTTACATATCAGTGGTAACGGAAATAAATTGGACAGATTAGAGGCCCTAGAAATTTCTAAATCAGTACACCGATCGGAACATCTGTTGAACAGTTATTTACCCAAAATCTCTCCGCTCTTGGCCGAAATTGTCCCGTGCCTTTCTCACCCCCCAGCCCCCAAGCGTTGAAGCGTGTATATCGGTACCAGTTCGAACAGCATTTAGTCTTGTTTGCGCTCCCCTGAAGATGAGGTGAAAGCCTTGAAACCGGTATGGTTATACCGTCATAAAAAAGTGGAATAAACAGTGTTTGATAAAAATAAATTACAATGACTATAAAATGTGTTTTGAAGTTTATTTAGATAATATTTAGTTTAAAACATTACTCTTATTTATATGCGTGTACCAATGTTTTGTTGTTCTAATGTGACGTTGTTTTATTCAGCAGGGTAATGTAGCCACGTCAAGTGAGACGTCCGTGGGCACCAATACTGGTGGCGGCGGGGGTGGGCGCGCGGGAGGCTCCGGCTCCGGGCCTCCGCCACCCGCCGCCGCGCCCCACCACCATGGTAGCGCCAAGTTCCGCCACGGGCTGCTGCAGCTCATGATACACACTATTGACCCTATGCACGACGGTAAGACACAAGGTTAAAACTCACCACAATACCTACAGTTGTAGTGTCATAGACTACAGTTCACTTTACTTTATGTATTGCTTTTTACCTTTTACTTTGATCCTGATTTTTCCCTGAAGTCTTTCTGTCTTAGTGTTTTCAAATTACAAACGTTTTGATTTGTATGGTACTATCTTAAAATCAACATTAGTTTATGCTTAAGCCAATGGGTTTCTATTGGAGTTATGCACTATGCAGTTTTTGATCTGCATTATTTGATATTATTATGATCCCCGTTACCTAGTAGGTAAAACTGTTTTCTAGTCCGGGTGTTGCGGGCTAGATTTTCCTTGGAAACCATTTTTTTAAATGGTTTCTTTTCACTAAAGCTCTCTTCAGCATTCTTTTATCAATTTATCACAAAGCTTACGCTAGTTCTCTTTAAATGTCAATTCAGAGAGTAAAAATGATTTCAAGTTGTCACGGTTGATGGTCGCTTTCTAGCATCTTTTTTACATCATTATCAAAAAGGCATTAGAAAGCGAGCATCAGCTGATGTCAATCTTACAATCTTAAGACTGAACTTTGTTGTTCTGATAGCGAGTGCCAGGGAAGTTGACCATACTGTGGATCTGATAACCATAACCTCATTTGGGTGGACATAAAGATGTTGCACATCGCCACTTCTGTACCAGACAGGTGCACAATATTCCGAACTTAGTGCATACATGTTAGTGCACTGCATTAACTCTATTTTGAAATAGTAATATAAACAATCAGAAATTTTACTTAATTATTTTGTAAGTTCTTTTGTTACTTGAAGACAGAAATGTAAAATAATTCTTAATTTTACTTTTGCATAGTTATATATATTTTGTTAATGTGTTTGTTGCATTGTTGCATATAATCCATTAAGTCCAACTTTTTCCGTAATATTTTAGATTCGCTTAGATCTAAATTTGCTGTGTGATCAAGGCTTCTTTAGTGATTTTTTAATAAAAAACAACTCGCACGCGCTAGATGTGTGCAAGGGTTATTACCTTCTACGTATGATGATAAACTGTGAGTGTACGAATCTAATTCAGTAGTTTCTCACCCGAAGTCTTGATTATTTATTCGTTTACGGTCGATTTCAACTATTAACAATTTCCGCAAGACATATGTTAATCAGAGTCTGGGTAAATACAAAAATACTAGATGCCGCAATTATATACGTGAATATAAAAATAACTAATACGATTAATATTATATAATTTGCTGTCTAAAATAACTAATACGATTAATATTATATAATTTGCTGTCTAAAATAACTAATACGATTAATATTATATAATTTGTTGTCTAAAATAACTAATACGATTAATATTATATAATTTGCTGTCTAAAATAACGAATACGATTAATATTATATAATTTGCTGTCTAAAATAACTGATACGATTAATATTATATCATTTGCTGTCTAAAATAACTAATACGATTAATATTATATCATTTGCTGTCTAAAATAACTAATACGATTAATATTATATCATTTGCTGTCTAAAATAACGGATACGATTAATATTATATCATTTGCTGTCTAAAATAACGAATACGATTAATATTATATCATTTGCTGTCTAAAATAACGAATACGATTAATATTATATCATTTGCTGTCTAAAATAACTAATACGATTAATATTATATCATTTGCTGTCTAAAATAACGAATACGATTAATATTATATCATTTGCTGTCTAAAATAACTAATACGATTAATATTATATCATTTGCTTTCTAAAATAACTACATACGTATTATCAAATATAACAGGTCAGGGTCTAGAAGGTCTAAAATCGTATGCCTCAAACAAAAAAAAAATTGGAGCGAAGACAATGATGTCCCCCGATCACGTTCTTCAACATGTCTGTATGACCAATGCGGAAATACTATATATAGTTGTATATATGAATGAAATAATGAACCATGCTCTTTTAATTTAATGGCTACAGCCACTACCTTCTTATGTTTACACTCAATTTATATATAATTATTTTGTTATATTTTTAATTTGTCAATAATAGTGGTTTGAATCCCGAGTTAGAGCACCCTTGAGGAGAGTTTGCTCTCTAAACAACGCTGTATAAATTGTCCTTTATTATTATTATTATATCTTACACGACGTCCGTGACCTAGTTGGTAAGACAACTATCTTCCGATCTAGAGGTTGCGGGTTCGATTACCGCCGGAACCCAGTTTAAATAATAAAGGGTTTCAGTCTGATTTTACTGACGTAAAGCCTCATAACCAACTTTCTGGTAAGTTGGAAGAGATTACCACATGGCAATACCCCCACAATATTGCATTGCGTACAATGAAAGTTTAATACATTATTCATAAAAGGAAAAAATAAGTTAAATAAAAAACTTATTTTATATTTTTGTGTTCACCACAGGTTTAATTAAGGTTCAAAACTAGTTTCGAAGACCACCGTCTTCTTCGTCAGGTGAATATAAACTAAGTTGCTAAAATATATTCTGTAAATAACATAATATAAAAGAGGTGAGGTAGGGGAGTGAAGTGGGGAGAGATGTAATACAATGGTGAAGGGGGCGTGGAAAAAATATGTGAAAGTGAATGTGAATCTTTAAGACAGGGAAGGATTTTAAATTGGGAACATATTAAGTAGAGGGCTATTATGAAAATTGGTCTGGTTATTGATGATATTTAGGCTTATATACAAAAATATAAAATAAGTTTTTTATTTAACTTATTTTTTCCTTTTCGAAGATTCATGAAATAACATATTATTCACTCGGGCGCTGGTATAGTTGCCAGACGTGATTTGATTAATAATAGTGGGTTTGAGTCTCGAGTTAGGGCACCCTCGAGGAGAATTCACTTTCTAAAGGGAGGAATATAAAATTGTTCCTTGAATTAAATTGAAATATAAAGGCCTTTATAATCTCTCTGGCCATGTGGGTGCAAGGCTGGTTAAGTGGTCTTTGTAAAAAAAATCTACCTCGATTAACAAAAATATACCTCAGCAATCGGTATTCCACGCAGTGAAAACGGCAAGCGGCCTGACGAGGGTGGTTAGAGTTTTTTTGACCTCTGCACGCTCGGTGTTGTGAATGTAATGAATCGTAATAGTATTTATTTAATGGTTTAATATACGGAGGAACTTTCTTGTTGTAAACCGCTTCGCAACTCAAATCAAGTCACGAATTCAAGAAAGACTTAGTTTGTAAAACAATACAAACTATTCACAAAGTTTTAATCAAAATGTACACAATAAATGCATTCATAAAGTTTATACCCCACATGATTTAGAATGGCCATTGCAAGAACAATATTACCAGACCAAATGTCAAACTCGCAAACTCTGTAGAATGCTCTCCTATGTGACTGTACTCGTATACTGCGACCATTGGGGCAGGACATTATGCAAAACTGTTGGAGAAATAGGAAGTGCTATATCACAGTCTAGACCAGCGATGAGAAACCCGCAACCCGTATCTGGTTAGCTTAGCTTTTGAATTCGGATTACAAATGAATTCTATCAAATATTTCTGTATGATTTATGTGAAATAAAACATCTATATACTCTCTGAAATATTGATTGCATTATTATTAAAATATAATCCGATTTTTTTTTTAAATAATCTAGACCTTTCATCCAAATTTGAGTGGGTGTTCTCTGTAAATGATCAAAGTTGATAACGTACATTGATAATACAGACCATGTTCTAAAAACCCGATAAGTTCTCATTATCAAAATAATACCACGTTTATCAAATCATCAAATAAACATAGAATAGGCTATACTTAGTTCCGTATGAATTCAGGTTTAGATCTCAAACATGTTTTGATTATTATTAATCTGTTAAGATGATAATTCACAACATTATTTTAGTACCAGCTTTGACGTATAGGAATGAAGCGTGAACATAGAAAATTACTGAAAAGATAATAATAAATTATGTAGAAATGCGTGCACTTAGAAAAATATATGGGGTGACAATTTATGACAGAATACGGACTGAAGTGATCAGAGGTGTACGTGAAATTAAGAATAACGTGTTAAGTAATATGAAGTAAAGGACTCTGAGATGGTTTGGACATGTAGAACGAATGATAACAAAACAAATACGCAATGCAAATGTACGTTGAAGGCGTGGTAGAGGAAGACCAAAAAATATGGTGGGATCAAGTTAATGATTTTTTGAAATTAGAGAATATAAAATTTCCGAGAAATTTTACGAGAAACCTGTAAAGGAGGCGAAACACATGTGTTGTGATAGGAATACCTTAAGTTTTGTCTTCTACCTATTCCGAAAAGGATTCGGTGTAATGGTATGTAACATATATAGTATATTGTTATCAATCTGGTGCCGTCCATTGCTAGGCATATGACTGTCTATTATCAGATATTGTTTAATGTTCTTGACCACAATTTGAGAAACGGAAATGTTGGTCTGTTTAAATTGGCAATAAGTAGAACTTACTTGCCAAGTGCTCAACAAAAGTTGAGCACTTGGCAAGTGGGTTCTCTCTTTTCTGAAACAACGCAAATCAAGTGGGTTCTCTCTTTTCTGAAACAACGCAAATCAAGTGCGTTCTCTCTTTTCTGAAACAACGTAAGGCAAGTGGGTTATCTTCTTAACTGAAAGGGGAACGGCGTGATGGTGTACATTTATGTATAGAAAAAAAGTTGTACACACCTGACCTGGATATTTTTATGTAACGGCACGACCCAGTTTGATGTGCATATCCATGTACCGTATAAAGTTTGACAATAATTTTATCTGGCCGCTCCAGTCTGGTTTCAGCGGACATAAATGTCACAACTTTTCAGAAGATATGCCATCTATAGTTCTGAATACATTTTTGTCGAGTAAAGTTCAATATTTGACTGTGAAAATGCCTGTCTTGCACTCCAGGGATTGCGGGTTCGATTCCCGTTAAAACCTATTTTTTTACATATATTTGGTTGGTTGGAAGAGATTTTCATACGCCAATTAACCCACATAGTTGTATTATAAACAGCGAAAGTGTAGTATAATACAAAGGTACCATTAACACGTTTCTTCTGTTTCATGGTTGTTTTATAGCGACATGCATCTGCCCCCACTGTTTTTGTGAACGGGTAAGGTTCCCTTACAGTGTCGTAAGAATGTTGGAATAAGTCTTATTTTTAATGAAAAAGCTGCCCCTGGGGTGGGAGGGGATCTTCTCCTCTTCTAACACCGCACCGCGGTGAGATATTAAGATAATGGTGGCACCGACAGGTCAGATATCATAATGAGATACGAAATTTAAATTCAATGAAAGAAAATAACAAAAAAAATATAATATTATCATTGTTACTCGGGCCATACACACAAACCATCACGCCATTTCCCTCTCGAGTTGGCAAAGAGCTCTGAACTCAAAACATTTCTATTTTAACACAGATATTTTGCCTATTCTACAGACATACATACTCAACTAATTTATTTACCAGAATTATTTATAATTTTTCAAAGTGGTATGGTACTTTTTAAAAAAATTTCCTGGATGAAGGCCGGACTTCCTATCACAAGTAGCACGCACAATAGAATGTAGTTTCTTTTCTCCCTCCTTTGACCTTCCGATTGGAACACACTATATAGTCCTTGTGTTGTTATGGGTAAAAATAAAATTGCTCTTCATGTATATACATCTTCTCATACAACTCGGACGATTTCTCTGACTTTTTACGTTTCCTTTTTTTAAAATATCATTAACTTGATCCAACTATATGGTATATTCCTTGGTCTTTTCGTACTACTATATATATAGGTATTTGTTTTTTTTAGTTTTTGCTAGTCATTCATTCGTTCTACATGTCAAAACTATTTCACGTGCGCTCTTCTTCATCTTACATTTTCAACACATCAGCGCCATAATATTCATCCCTAATCGCTTCGTTCCGTATTCTGTCATCTCTCGCACTTGTACAACATTTATTCGGCTCCTTTCAAACTTTTTCCACGTCCACGTTTCACTCCCATACGTTGATACTAAAATACTTTTGTGAGCTGTCATCTAAGTACATATGGAAACTGTTCAGTTTAAGAAAATAATCAATAATTTTTTTCCCTTAAAGAACAAAGTGATGGTATGTATGTATGTTCTTGCTTAATATTCTAAATGCGAAAAATCAAGGAAAGAGTGCCGTCGATGCCCTTAATCATCGGTGGTTGCCTGGTTGAGTAGCAGGACGTGGTTAAATACCTCGGCCTGCACCTTGACCGGTAACTGACGTGGAGAACCCATTTGAATACCATCAGACAGAAGGGTCACAAGGGCATAGGGGCTATCAGTTCGATATTTCCTCGACGCAGCTTCCTTTCACCCAAAAATAAGCACCTCCTCTATAAAACCCTTATTCGTCCTATCTTGACTTATGCTGCACCCGTTTGGGGTAGTGTGAGCATCACGGATCACCTGAAACTCCAGAGAGTGCAGAACAAGGCATTCAAGATATATTTTAACACCCATCCCAGAACAAACCTTACCCGACTTCACGCCGAACAGCGAGAAGAAATCCTACAACACCACATCCTCGCTTGGCCCGTGAAGTTCTATAAAAGCCAACAAAATCACAGCAATCCCTTAGTCGCTGCCCTGGGGGCTTACGAGAGTAAATCCGACCTACCCTTCCGTTATAAGCACAAGCTCCCGAAGCATCATCTGTTGCCTGACTAGTCCACCTACAGTATTAGCTGGGACGACCAAGGTCTGAGTGAATGTGATGGAATACAAGTAGCCTGAACGAGTGGACTTTTTTTTGCTAAATAATTAGTGTAAAAATTGTTATCTAGTTATAAGTAGTATGTAGGTGTTAATTATTTCTAAGATCTCATATATTAAGATTGAATAAATAAAATAAAATGATATGTAGGAAAATAAGATTAAGTAAGTGCATAAATTATAACATATAATTAAGATTAGTTAAGTAATAAATTTGTATATAGGTATAGCATTGACAAATGTTTGTACAATAATTTACTTTGTTTAATAAAACTTTAAAAATTCTAAATAAAAAAATATATTCTAAATCACTAAAAATATTCTAAATCAATAAAAATATTCTAAATCAATAAAATTATTCTATATCAATAAAAAACTTTTTCCTTTACGAACAACGTGATGGTATGTATGTATGTTCTTGTTTAATATTCTAAATTACAGTTCCACAGACCTTTGATAAAATTGAGAATGTTTCGTCAATTTGATTTGCAATTATTTTTCCGATAAGATAAATTTCGACGAAAAATTTTCAAACGACTTTGAACGTATCATTAATCAGTTATGATTTTGAAATGTTATTTCAATGAATTCGCAATCCAATAATTTGATTAATAGCTGTCCATTAGAAAGGGACATCTTTTATTTGTATTCGGTTAGAAAATTACCTTTTTATTTTGAAATTCAGTTTATGTTTCACTGCGATATTAATCTGCGAATGTCATTTGTCAATTCATCTTCAACAAGTTGAACATTTCTGATATTATATTACTGCCAGCAATTATGTAGGGGAGTGAAACGTGGATGTGGATAACGAGAATTGAGGTAATGTCGTTGAAATATGTCTACTAAAGAGAGTATTTGGTGTGTTGAAGTATGATAACATTAGAAATACAATTATTAAGGATTAATTTGAACAAAATACCGATGAGTTAAGCAGGGTGAAAAGTAAAACGATAGAGAGGTTAGGACATGTTGAATGTGGGTTTTGAAACACTGGCTAAACAAGTCTACCAAGCTAACATAAATGGAAGTCGTGGTAGCGGAATACCGAGAAACGTATTGATGAACCAAGTAAATGACATTTTTGAAAGGAGAAAAGATAATGTGAAAGAGGCTAATTAAGGATGTAGTTAAGGGAAAGTTTAGCGTTTTGTGCTACTGCTTTTCTGCCTTTCTGGCTACTGCTTCAGGGACATAGCTTGATGGTATGTATGTATGCATATTTACATTGAAAAAATGAGATTTATGAAATAGTTTTGTGCAAACTATCCCCTGAATATGAAATATTACTCTCTCCAGAGCAGGCTTAAATAGTTAACCCCTAAAGGATGTTAAGTAAACAGCTATGGCTTAACATAAACACCTTTAACGTTCCTTGATTTATTGAAGTAAAACTTGGACTTGGCCGAGTATGATGAATGTTGTGGAGATGCATGAAGTAAAAAACATTTTTGAAATAAGGTGGAATGAACACACATCAGAAATTAATGCATAGATAAAATAGATGTTTACGTAAGATGACAAAAGGAGTTTTAAGATGGTTTGGACATGTGGAGAGAACAAATGAAGAAAGAATGACTAATCGAGTATACAAGAAGTGCAAGGTGTGCGTGGAAAACGTTGACCGAGGAAAAACGTGACAGAACCAAATTAACCAGATTTTGAAAGAAGTTAATTAAGATATATGAATTATAGAAGATTGTGCATGATGAGATGCGGAGGAGATGAACATTGTATGCTTGGATAGAAAAGTTTGGAGGTCTGTTTTCTCTGTCTACCCTCCAAGCGAGATGGCGTGATAATATGCATGTATGTACGATTCACCAGGAACATAGAAATGTCGCAAAATGCTCTCACACAGGCCGGTTCACAGCTCGCCAACCTTACGTCTTTCCATATTAAGCTAATGATCTAAAAAATCGTATTCCGCTCGAAATATCGAACCTTATTGTCTATTTTCGATAAAAATGTATTAAATACGTTTGCGAAATTTGGAAATAGCAGCAGTTTCTGTACTCCTGGTATCGAATTTATTTATTTATTAACACAGAAAAAAAAATCTGGCGGACTTATTTACAGGCGGCAATCTCTTCCAACCAACCAGACAAAAGTAAATAAAGCAAGTTAGAGGGTTGCAAAAAATATTCAAATGATTATTAATCATAATGAAATTTATGTTTAATATAAATAATAAAGTGAAAGTAAGATATTATCAATCAAAGGTAAAGAAAAGGATAGTGGATAGAAAATAAAATCAGGAATGAAATACGTTTTATTACTGACTAGAGGTTTTTAGTCACTTCTTAAAGCACGCCAAAGACGAAGCCAGTTTAACATTGGTTTATAACTGGTTCCAGAGTTTCACTGCATGGACAGTAAAGGACAACGTAAAAAAAAAGAACGATGAACTG
The DNA here is from genome assembly GCA_949825065.1 of Odontocerum albicorne. Classification (NCBI taxonomy): domain Eukaryota; kingdom Metazoa; phylum Arthropoda; class Insecta; order Trichoptera; family Odontoceridae; genus Odontocerum; species Odontocerum albicorne. The sequence goes on along the minus strand of OX463854.1, from coordinate 29,222,959 downwards.
TAGATGTGAAAAAAAAAATGCTTTCAGAACCTTCTTACATAACTGAAATGATTACATAATAAAATAAGAAAGGGATCAGAGATACACACACCCTGAAAATATTATGTGGTTTTGTCAAAGTTTTGTTCCACACAGTATTAGCATAATTTTGTCTGTTGTAAAACTGTTCTGCAAGTTAGTATCTGGGACCGTCACGCGAATCTTATTGATCACACAATCTATCTGTGCCGATCAGCGAGCCGTAACCCACCGAGTTATCACGTCTTATTTGGTCGTCATCGAGATTAAAGTACATAATTGATGATCACATGCACTGTGGTTTAATAATTAGCAAGGAAATGTCCCGGTGGATTCGACTTTCAGACTAGTTGTACGTTTGAAAAAATATTTAATTGTATTGTATTACGCATCCGTTATACTCACTAGAATCTGGCGGATTTATTGTCATGATGTGATCAATTCCAACCAACCAGAAATATATTAAAGATATCTTAATTGAAAACCAGGCTGGAACTCTTTAAGATAAATAACGTGAATCGAACCCTTAATCACCAGGTTGGAAGACAGGTGTCTTATAAACTAGACCATGGAGGATACAGACGTTATTAGTAATTTGGTTTTAGTTCTAAATATTTCTATGTACGTGGAAAAACAATGTACGACAGAATAAAAAAAGAGGAAATTAGCAAAGATAATGGTTATTTCAGAATACGCAGTGCTTATTAAGTGGCCTTTCAAATCATAGGAAAATATATTTATTATAATTTAATGAACAATCTTTTATCGATCATTGAAAAATGTATCAAGAGTATTACGTAAATTAGAATTTTGAGTGCGCATGAATATAAATACAAATGTTTACAAGAATCATTCAAAAAGAAACATATTGAGAAGCAGTACGCACATTCATATCAACTACCACAGATAAACACAAACTTGAGACAGGTCAAGGCTCGTGTAATCAAAGGACCTACAATACTATACAAAAAGAAAATAAAATATCTTAAAATAACAAAAATATACATACGTTCAATACATACGAGTACATACGTTCAAAAAAATAATGTGCATCGAAACTTTAACATATTTATAGAATTCTCAAAAATTTGGAGAAAAACTAAAGAAAGAGAGAAAAAAATCAACAAAAGTTACGTAATTGCGTCGTATTAAACATTTACTCAACAAAAGATAAAGTACTCCTACAATATTTTCAAAAAAATCAACACAATTCAGAACACAGACGGTGCATGAAATCATCATTTGAATCTCGGTGGGTCCGTGATAAAAAATTATACTGAACTAATTTTAAATACCTAGCTAACAATTTTTGAACCGGTATAAAAGGGGACGATGTATAAATTATATATATAAACAAATTCTATATTTATGAATATATATTTTCATAAATGTAAAATTTGTTTTACTTCCGTGAATATTTCACGGGTTGCAACTAGTATATAATAAATAGTATAATAGAGAAAAAAAATACAAGGCTTCAAAAAAAAAACCAAATCTCTCTCAAAAACAATGAAAGTACAAAATTAATTAAATCACCAATAAAATGGCTCATATAAAATATATATCGAATAACCAGTCTAGACCTAAGATTGAGGAAATGCCGGAGAAGGATCCTCCAGACCTCAACAGCATCTATGATATACCCACCAAATCAGACATGGAGTTATCTAATTGTTCCATTTTCACGATAAATGAATTACAACATGAAATTGTCGTAATCAAAATGTCATTGACAAATTATTGAACTTTCTGATATTCAACATACAGTAAAACGTTTTAATTATTTTTTATGACCATATACATTTTTTCCTTGCTTCTTTGTATTCAAGCCCTTTAATGGGATGTCTCCATTATATTTTTGGAATCCATTTTTAGAGATGTTCCTTCAGAGATAGTCGAGCTTAGAGGTCGATTCCATCTTCATCGAATAAATTGATTATTCTGAATCGATCCAAAAGGGCGAGGTATTATTAAAGGACTTTCACCGTTGCTGGTACTGTGGCGTAGAATGGTTTTCCTCTTAGTATTATAGGTATGGGTGGCGTGTGTAGCTTTAGGAGTCACTTGAAGACAACCTTTGTTGGGAGTTCTAATCAAAATTTATGATAGTATATGAGCAATACACTCATGCACTACACTACACCTTAAGCCAATATTACCATGATAGAATGGAACATCTACAAAGGTTTCTTTGTAGTTCGTCTTGCCTTGGTAAGCTTTCTTACTTAATATAATCTTTCTTACCAAATTAACCTTAACTTATGGACTAAATCACCACCTACGTATCCTTACACTCAACATATATATTTACTTTTTAATCTATCAATAATAGTGGGATCGGTTCCCTTGTAATAGCGCCCTTAAGGTGAGACTGCACTCCATAAAAAATGTTATTTTATTATCATAATTTAAATTGGTATCTCTTCCGTTGGGAGAGATTGGTACGTAGAAAACAAAATACGAACATTGTATTTAAGAAAAAAAATACGATGTCAATTTTCCATAACAAGTATCCGTAACGTGGTTAGTTTATGAAAATAAAATATATTTAGGAGGCCCAAAATAAACGAAAATAAAAACAATTAAAATCATTATGTCCTAGCTAATAAATGCGTGAGACCTTGCTTTACAAACTGAAAACCACTTAATTCAAGAATGTCATTTCTTTCTCGAGAATTTCAGAAGTGTTTTTTTTTGTACGCCGGGTCTGCAAGGTGTTAAGTGGAGGAGACAAAACCAACCCCTAAGGGTTTCACCTCGTCCCCCTTCGAGGCAAGGTCGCGGGTCCCGTTGGAGTCTCTCCGCCACTCTCAGCACCCCACTCTGACCCAGATTGGCAGCCTCACCGTGTGTGCTATTCATTTGTCTATTACTTGTCATCCTACTTAACGTTTTCCTTTCAACCTTATCCGTTTACACTGTCAAAAATTTATGGCGTAACCAAATGGTGAGACATTTTTAATTCAATTGATTCGTTATCTTTTTTTAATAACTTTATAATGTCATAATGGGTGCTATCTTTAATATTTAATAACTTTATAATGTCATAATGGGTGCTATCTTAAATATTGAATTTTGGTATTTTAATACACGTAAAATAAAGCTCACGTGATGTTATCACAATTCGTCGTAAAATGGAATATAACTGCCCTGTTCAAATATTTTAAAACAACGTTTAGGCCTCGGCCACACAGATAGGCCTCGCTTGGTGCTTTAGAGGTACGCGACTATAATAGTCACGTAGCGGGGCGCAAAACGTGCAGTGTGGCCATTGCGATAGCATGGGGTGCGTTGGTTCACTAGGATATGTCACCTAGCTCACAGCGTAGCTTTAAGCACCAAGCGAGGCTCCTACCTGTGTGGCCGAGGCCTTAGAAAATGGGTGTGATTCTATGGATGACATTTTCTGTATTAAGTAAGATCAAGAAAATCACTCTGAAACGGTTTGGACGTAAAGAACGAATGATAAAGGAAAGGCTAACATTCATATACCAATAGTTACATTATATTACATATTTCCTTATGGAAGCTGGCTCATCCATAAATCAATGACATATTGTTGCGGGCTACTGTTTTAGGCTAACACCATAAAGCGTAGCTCATACTTCCCGTTTGAAGACACTCCTTTGATACTAATTCGGCAGTATAGTACGCCATCAGACTTTGAACTGACTGCCGTAAATTTTTACCCTCGTTGACTTGTTTCAAACAGCGATTAAAAAAATATGACGTCTTTCTTCGATGACAAAATGTGTTTTTCCATTATTCTTATTCTCTTGCAATTTTCCAGTCATTAATATAATTTATAAGTATTTTGGTATGCAGTTTTCTTTTTCGTTCGGTTTTAATTCTTTCTTTTTTTCTGGAAATATTGTAACGTGTTATCCAGCAATCGTTCCGAATGTGCTTAATTCTCTTTGGTTAGTTGTAAGAGATTATCGTATAAGTAAGTTGTCGTAGAGCAAATAATCGGGAGCTGACCGTTCTGTTTACTAATAAATACAGACATCTGTCAAACTGAACTTCCACGAACCGAACATCCTTAAAACGAATAATATATCGGCCTTAGACAGTATATCTTAAGTAAATAGGTATAGAAAAATGAGAAAAAAGACAATTTTGACTAGAAAAACCCCTCCTTATTCAAGCATCCAGGGAAAGAGGGTGTTAAGTATATTCCTTCAGAAAAAAATCGCATTTATCTGAAAGACCTTCATTATATAAAAAAAGGAAACATGAGAAATGCCAAGAGTAACCCATCTGAGCCAGCTGAGAGAAATGTAAATATTGTATTAGCAGTCTTCGTGTTAAATTGGAAGAAACGAGATAAAACTCTTCGCTTTATCAAGCTTAACAATGGTGACTTTTTTACTGACACCCAAAACCTTCATCGTTCTTATGGCACTCTGTCCCTTATCTTACTAAAAACTGTTTGTTTATGAGACGTTCATTTCACTAACTGGATTCTTCAAAATTGCGTCGGATTGATCATCTGATGTTAAGTTAATTTCGTAATAATTTAGATATCTAGAGGGAAGAAGAGAGAACGTTCTGTTGAAGTAGCTGGTTCTATGGTGTGAAATAACCTGAAATTTATTTAGAATGGTTAATGACATAGAAGCATCTGAGACAGAGAGCGCCAGTGCGTAAGTCACCACTAAAAATGCATCATGTGTAACTTATAAAGTTTGATTATTGCTATTATATATCCTCTTTAAAAGCCAGTGCTAAATAAATATGAATTGATTAATTAACGTGGTGATTAATTTAATGATAATAATAAAATGACAATTTATGTATCGTCGTTTAGAGAGCAAACTCTCCTCAAGGGGACTCGAACTCAGAATTCAAACTCACTATTATTGACAGATTCAAAATAATACAAAATAAACATATACATAAATACACATACACACATAAGTTGAATGTAAGGATAGGAAGATAGTAGTACCTGGAATTAGATTATGTACATCCCCACATCTCCATATATTCAGAACCGTTCCGTCGATATAATTTTGTGTCCTTAACAATCCCGTTCGTATCTTCGCGAAAACTTTGCATTCTTTCAGAACACGGACGTTGTGTTTGATCAGGCGATGAGCGACTCTTTTCCATATCAACATACCACACCTTATTTTACACTTCTTCATTTGCGGTTCACCCGGCAAAACTATGGAACGAATAACGAACGAACTTCCAAGAGTTAACAGATGTGCACCACCTTTATTTACGTTTAAGAGAGAATCGAAAAAATATTACGTTATTCAGAACATCATTTCATTCTAATTTCTTTTTGTTTCTATTTCTTATCCTTGAACGAATTTCTTTCCTCTATTTGTACCTATATTCTTTAGATGTTGATAATTTAACTGTTTTGTTTTTATTTGAATTTAAACGAATATTTTTGTAAAATAAATAAAAATGGTTAAATATTTCCAAATTAAGTTGGTTAGTTGGATTTTTTTCCGAATGACAATAAGGCCGCCAGATGTATTATGTATAATCATGTACACAAAATAATGAAAATGAATAAATGATTTATTAAACTCTCTACTGTAAAACACATTTCTGATTTTTGTTTTTTTCCCGTTTCTGGTATGGTGTACGTTGTTGACATTCCGACTTCTTGGCCGATATCATCATCAGCATGTGTTGTCGCGATATTCGTTGTTTGGCATAAACTAATATCTAATTTCTGACATTTATTTTAACCATACATTCATTTTTGATATCGTAATTTCTCCTTTCATACAAGTTTTCCTTAGTATACGTATCTTTACGAGTACACCATTAATCATACTTTTATCTTTCGTATGTCTAAACAATTTTTCACCCCGATGCTTTAAGGTAGACACCATTGTTTAAGATTTTATTAATTTTCTTTTATGTTGATATACGCACTTTTTTCTCCTCTTATTAATTAATTATTTATAGCAATATCAATATTATAGCAATATCTTCCTATCCCCCAAAAGTTAGGAGATAAGAATAAACACCTAGATCTATACGAATTGAAACATAGAGAATATCTCGAAAATCTAAAAATATATGTCGCCTAAATAGTACATTATTGTCGATAATAATTTTATTGGATAAATACAGATGTTGCATAATTTTGTACTTTGTAAATAAAATGTCAAATCATTTCTTTTAATTCACGTCCTTATGTAGTGTTGAATAAATACTAGTAATACTCGTGAGTGAAGATTGTATAGTTTTGATATTCAGCTGCCCGTTAATGTGTCGGCACGGTATCATTGTGTTAAATGCGGTCTTTCTGAGATAAATATTATTCGTGAATCTTCGAAAAGACTATAGTTTCACTTTGTGGTGACGAAGAAGACGATGGTCTTCGAAACTAGTTGTTAACCTAAATTAAACCTGTGGTGAACACAAATATATAAAATAAGTTTTTTATTTTACTTATTTTTTCCTTTTATGTAAATATTATTCGAGTTTTTTTTCTTCCGTTTTTGAGTATATCACACATATAAACTTTTTTCGTTTGTTATCAAGCACCGTTTAAAAACATACAAATTTTACAACAGTTTTACAAACGTTATGAAAAGCTCTGTTTTAAAAGGTTATCGTTTAGTTAATACATAAATAAATTATTAATGATTTATGTAAACAAAAATTATAATTATTCATGATTTTTGTTGTGAAATGTTAAGCTTGAAGAACTTATAAAAATATATTTCGAATTACATGTTTTTTTACAGAGGACAAAACGATAAATTTGATGTTCTCTCGCTTCGTTTAAGTCCACGATCCGTCTTTTCCCCCCGTCCCACCTTTGAAGAGAGGAAGTGATGAACAATATCACTTTGGCCCTCATCTGAGAGTTTCTTTTTACTACACACAATCTTCAGAGGGTGCTTAACCTTTAAAAAACAAGAGCTAGAAAATTTTCCAAATTGAAAGTAATTTATTTTTTCTTGAATAATCTTTCTGATTATTTTTTCCTGTGATGATGTTTTGTTCATCGTAAAGTGGCTTCAGTTTTTTAATGAGAATGTATTATTTTTTATGGCCTTAATTCACATGAATACATTGATGAAACTTAGAAATTGATTTATTTAACACTTTTATTCCAAATACAATCTGGCGAGTTTATTTCCAGGTGGCAATCTTTTCCAACCAGTTCATTTTGCGTATGAAAACAAAAATAAATGTTTTTATTTAATTATTTTCTTATAATTTCGTTCTATACAATAAACCTGACGGGTTAATTCCTATGTGACCACTTTTTTTTTAAATCTGAGTATAAATGGAAATTGAACCCGTTTCCCGCGGGGTGAAACACAGGCGTCTTACCACAAGTATTTGCGCTGTAACGTGCAAAGCAAACTAAATACATATTTATAAAACTGGGTTAGTAACAATGTTAATAGTTCAGTAAAACAATTATTCCAGATGAAATAAGTCTGAAAGTAAAAATAGTTTAGATTCTGACGTCATTTAATTTCTGCCGAGCCTTTTTTAAAGAAACTTAATAAGCGCGCGATGTTCAGTTATTAATATTTCAGAATTAAACGAAACAACACGTTTTCTATCAGCTTTAGTTGACATGCTACTGAGGGTAGTTGTATCAAACTTCAACTGTAACATCGTCTGACCATGGGTCGGGTGTGGACGGCGTACTAAGAGTATATATGTCTATACATGCTCTGATTTGTTCAGGCCGGAATTGTATTCATTATATTTGAATATTTTTTTTTAATAAAATACAAAGAATCTTTAGAACGCCCTTGTTTATTGAAGGTTTACAGTCAAAAGGTCAAGAGGACGATGCTACACCTTTGGAGGACTTTAAAGAGTGGAACTTTGGAGCAGGGCAGATTTTTCCATTAATAATAATTATTCTGCCTCAGTGGCATGAGCCACTCTCCCTCCAAACATACGATCTGTGTATGTGGAGTGTAGGAACGTATTCAAGGATGCTTCTTTACTTTTTTGATCGATATTTACTTCCTTGATCGGAGGAAGTCATAAAAGGCCAATTTCCTTTCATCTTTTTTTATGAAATAAATATGCCACGGTTTTGATAAATACTAAGAATGTGGGCTCATATTTTGGGTCAGATAAAGAAAAATAATTTCACAGGATGCGTATCATTAAGGCCGAGGCCACACCAAAATGCTTCGTTAGGTGCTAAGCTAGGTTTTACGTGACTCATATACTAGATGACTTTATGCCTGGCCACACCAAAGTGCTACGCATAAATTCATTTGACAGTTGGGAGCGGTTGAGTCAACACACGATGCCACTCTCAAAACTAACCAATTTCATTACAACTTACCATCTTTATTTACTTCCTGTGCAACTTCATTCCAAAGTGATTTTATTACAGGTACATTTTTGTATAATTTGCTCGATGGGTTCCACAAAGGCTCCCTTTTATACACAGCTGTTTTAAAACTTCCGCCATCTTGTAAAATCACGATGACACAATAAAATTAACCACCACGCTTGTTCGCTATGAGATTCACTCGGTGACTAATCGTCATGCAACGTGGCGCGAAGCGTGCAGCGTGGCCATTGCAATAGTATGCGGTGCGTTGGTTCGCTAGGATATGTCGCCTAACTCGCAGCATAGCTCTAAGCATAAAGCGAAGCTCCTACCTGTGTGGCCAAGGCCTAAATGGTAGCGTTTAGATTTATATCATGCATTTGAGCTTAACTGCTAATATGTCTGAACACTCCTTATTAATGACATTTGGGGTAATTGAACTAATGTACGAGTATTTTTCTACCGTCAAATATCACTCTAAGGGCGTCTAATTTATCGTGTAGGATTTCTTAAAGTGTGCACTTAAGCGCTACCGTTAGATCACGACCGTGATACAACTGTTAGTATTCACGCTAAGTAAGGGGGTGCCCCAGGTTCGATTCCTGACAGATTCATTTTCGGAATGATTTTCTCTTAGACTGTTTTCCACCTGAGTTGTGTTTCTGTTGCTTATACGCTGCTTATCATAAATTATTGTAGCGTTATAAAGCAACGCTTAAACAGCGTTGTGTAAAAAAATCTACTTAACGAAAGTGTCGATCGTCTTAAAAATTTGATCTCCTTGCTATCGAAACTTTGGGTTTAATATGTCAAGACTGTATGCTTGCTAGAGTGCAATAGCTTGCACATAATGAACTTATACACACATATTTCTTTTTGGATAGCTGACAATCATACTCGATCACAAAGGGATTGCCTATAAGTAGGTATACTTCAGCAGCAATTTAAATGTCTCTTTCCTTTCACTTAGCCCACAAAAAATATTTTTTGATTTTATTTTCTTTCCTTTTACTTGAATAATCGGTTGTGATATCTATAGTTTAAAACAATTAGACAAGAAAACAATATGTAATACATTAAAAATATTTTATTTTATTTTATAACAAAAAGAATCGTAAAAATAAACGATTCTACAAACCATTATGATATATTCACGGAAATACTCAATTCAAGAATAATCCTCTTCAAAACTAATTTATATGGGTTCAAGGAGTTTAAAATGATATATCGAGTGTCCATAACGATATCCCATCTTGTGCAGCCTAATGATAGACGAATTATAGGAAAAGTTGGTTTCTTGATTGCTACAAGAGAACAATCGATTTTGTCACGAGAGCTTGGATGAAGTTCCCAAACAAAAATCAAATGATGGACAATCTTTAAGTTTTGTAATTTGATATAAACCTCCACAACGTTAATGCCTTAACTATAAACAATGTAATCTTTAAGTTTTGAGGAAAAATATTGCGGATATTGAGCTTGACTAGTATAAACACGGTTAATACTTTTTTTATTTAACCTGGCCAGTTTATTGCCATGTGGCAATCTCTTCCAATCAATTAGAAGTATGTTTTTTTAATGAGCCCTAAGTGAAAACCAGACTGAAATCCCATTTAAAAAATCTGGGTTTCGGCGGGGATCGAACCCGCAACCTCCGGATCGGCAGATAAATGTCTTACTACCAGGCTACCTTTTGAACACAATAGGAATATCCAACCGGGTTGGATAATAATTTCAATGTATCCTTAATGGATAAAATAGTATATGCTAATAATAATAAAAATGAAATGACAATTTATATAGCGCCGTTTAGAAATTACTCTCCTTAACTCTGAGAGCGCTACGAGAAAAAAATATAATTGTCTATCTAGTGCTGTGATATATTTACGATTCGGACGTTCGTGATAAATATTTATTTTAAACAACAAAAAAACAAAAAAAATATATTTTTACAACATAAATATATTTTAGAATATGTACCCTTGTATTCTAAATGAATGATATTAATTTAGAATACAAGGGTAGAACAAATTTCTTCCACTGCTATAGCAGTGCGCCGATCTCTCAGGGTTAAGGGTACTCGTAACCATGTACACAAAATTTTAAGTATCTTATATTTATACATAAATATGAAATCTACCCTCACGTCGTTTTCCTGTAAGGGTAAGCAAAGAGGACATAGCACAAGACTTTTTTATCGTGACACACGTCTTTTGTCTCCTCACGATTTCTCTGATTTTTTACATATCCTTTCAAAATATTATTAACTTGATCCAACCATACTTTGTTTGATCTTCCTTTACAAAGCCTTTCGTAATTATTTCACTCTTAAGTTCACATTCATCCCTAATTATTTTATTGTGTATTTTATCAAACAATATCATCCCATGTATTCTTCTAAAGGGACGTAATACTAATAAAATAAAATATATAATACGAGTACACGAGTATAACACATTCTATACATTTCTCTTTAATGTTTAGATTAATTTATTGTATGCCTTTTTAATATTTAAGTGACCATTAAAAATTGAACCATAAAACGTCCTACATCGAGGTCGGCTTTAAAGTGCAGTTATGCGATGCAATATGCAAATATTTGTGCATTTTATAGAAAGTTTCGGCGATAGCGGAATGTCGCGTTCCGCCTCAATGTTTTTAAACTAGGCAATAAAATAAAATTTATCTACTTTTCTATCGATAACATTTCAATTTCCAAAAAGCTAGGAATCGTGCAGGCAATCTTTGAGTAATGATGTTTTGACTTACGCTATTTCAAAGTTACATCACTTTTTTTATTGACAACTGCTCCATTTCGCAACGGCAGAGTTTTGAAAATATGACATGTTAGTTATTAATGACCCAGAAATAAAATTTCGACAGTTAAATAAGCTCGTTTGAACCCTTGGGAAGACAGACATTTTTTTTTTCTCGCATTAGGTCACGCCTCAGTTCCTCGTGGGTGTATTCAAGTTCACAGACTACCTAATTTTTCTCTGGTTATGGGAGCTTTAATAACAAGCTTTTTCGTTTCCATCGTATCCCTTCGCCCTTTTGTAATATTTGCGGCCATCTGGATCAATCTGCCAGATAATATTTTATGGCACTGTGATGATAATCGGGTCAATAGTTTCAGAAGGGATCTCCATTCTACTTTATATCGCTACATTTTTGAACCGATTGGTACTCCGATTTAGTGACGTCACAGGATAGTTTTACTACATTTGAAGTTTTCTGCAAAAGTACTGGCTGGGATGTTTGAATTACAACCCATAAGACACTTTGAAAGTATATTTATTTTGCTCTTGGGTTCATTTTCCTTTTCCCGTGATTTCGTCGCTACTGTTATCAGGCGCATCGCTGCTGGAGAATGAGCGCCTTTGGGTAGTTTCTTCTACAACACGAAGTGATATTGTGCTCATAATAAATAAATAAGTTATCGATTTTTTAGTAGATCGCGCTGAGTGTGGATTTATTTTGTACCCCATAACAGCTTGGGTGGTGGTGGTATCGAAGTTATTTAGATTTCCAGTAAATTAATAAAAAAATCTCATATGAGTTGCATTCACTGACATAACACGCCGTGCCTTTGTCGAGGTGAACTAAGTTCTATACTTTAATTCCGGCATACTCGCAACCTCGACATTCTTTCTGACTAGTTCTTTCGACGTCTTACATTTCTTCCTTTATATTTTGCCCACTTAGTCCAATAAATCAATCAATAATCTGTTTCTAGAGCGTTATTTAATGACTGAAATTCATTCAAGGGTTCTTTCGTTTCATTGCAGTAGCGCTCAAAAAGTGTCAATATAAAAATCCTCTTAAATGGATCTATTGTATTACATTTCCGTTGTATATAGTACAATAAAACAGGTTTATTACCATGTAAAAATCTCTTCCAATAAACCAGAAAGACGTTAAACAAACCTTTAGGGATAAACAGAATGGAACCCTTTTTAAGAAATCTGGGTACTATCGTGAATCAAATACGCGTGTTGGAAGATCGGCGTATTATCAACTAGGCAGTCATCTCTATTTTCAACGTTATGATAGTCACTCCGAGTCTTTGAACTAAATTCGTTTCAATAATATTTCCCGAGACGCCGACCATATCAGTGTACATATATACCAAAATTATATCACCATCGTTCTGTCATCAGTACGATACTCGTATAATATAATTAAAGTTATATGAACTGGATTTCCCAAAAAAAACGACGTCTAAAACTTTATCAACATTTATAATGATCTCTGTGGCTCAGTTGGTAAAATACGTCTTCTGACCCGGCGATTGCAGGTTTAACTCCCATTGATACCCATTATATAAAATATATATAAAAAGGGGAACAGTCTGGTTTCCATTACATTGCATAAAAGAGATTATTACCACATGGCAATAAACCAGCCAAATTGTACTGTATATAATCAAAAGAGATTATTAACCCAACTAGCCAGATTATACTGTATACAATTAAAAGATATTATTATCACAACTAGTCAGATCGTACTGTATACAATTAAAGCGTAATGCTATAAGATTTATTAATTGAATTTAATTTTTAGTTGAGTAAAGGATGTAGTTTTATGAGCTGTACTTTTATTTTACTTGACGAAAAGTAGTTTCAATGAAGAAATCCCGTCCTCCCTTTTATGTATACCATATGTATTATTTTTTGTTATATACGTGTAGAATATAAATGTTTTATGTTATAGTTTATCTTATTTTGTTTAGATGTGAATATTTTTTTGCCGCTTTAAATATTTAATGTGTATTTAGTCCGGTAGAAGTATTTATTTGTTTTAAAATCCATTTGCATCATTGAACATCTGAATATAAAAAAAAATGTAGAAAAAAATATAGCGAATATAAATAGACCCTATGAGAGACCATATAGATTTCATTATTTTTACTGTAAATAAAATTTCCCGTGGTTTTCTACCTCATGTAAATATAAAAAGTAAAAAAAAAACACATAGAAGTGAATTCAAACCGAGTAGAAAAATTAATGCTTTCCCCCTAGAAATCCTGTAGAAAACACACCAACACACACACATAAAATAAATTTAATGTTAATATACTATACCTTATATGAAAAACAGTACGCAGAGCGGATACCGACGATTTTTTTCAGATACATTTTCATTGAATCAAATTAAATTGATTACTCTCCATTCTTTATATACACGACTTAGGTCCGATATTAAAACTATATAAAAATTAACTTATCTTTAACTTGAACCAAGTATTTCTTAAATGAAAAAAATATACCTTAAACATTGTTATTTACTTTTTAAAAGTATGTCTTCTTATTTTTTATATATTTGGCATGTAAAATGAATGTCTGAAGAAATACTTACAAATATTTAGTGCAAATTTGAGTGGAAAACGTATAGATGAAGAACAAGAAATATATAGTAAGAGCACGTGAATGATGTTTTTATAAAACGAAATATAAAAAGTTACATAAATTGTTGGAGTTATATGAGAATGTGTATGAATGAAGAGGAAGCAGTGTGTCGCCATAGAATAATCTGGCCAAAGTCTTCGTTTGTCTTAAAAATAGTCATAAATTGGTTACATGTAGAGGTTGAAAGTTATTGGGAAGCATAATAAGATTAGGTTTTAAGCAAAACTGGAATGAGTTTTTCCTACAAGTCATTTGCATATATTCCTTAGTACGCGGAATCAAGGACCTCTCATTCAAGTCTCATTTCTTAAGAAGTTGTAGTGAGAAAATGTATTAAAGTAAAGATATCTCAACCACCAAACTATCTAGAGACTCTCCCCACAAACATTTAAGATCCACGGATATACGCGCACTTGTTATTTAAATGATAATCAAATGTCTTCTTCTTTCTCGTAATTCTTTCCCATTACGCGGACTCTGCTTTTCGAGTCATCTTTCTCTCTCTCTAGAGTTGCCTATTGTAGACAAGATCTCTCGCCACTTTCAGTACTTGGATGTCATTTACATCGTTTATCTACATCCTGGACTATGATCCATGAGAGTCTTCCTCATTTGCACAAAGATAACTTTTTATGTTTCCTTGTAAAGGGTTGATAGTATAAAGTACCTTGGAGTTTATGTTGATCAGTTCCTTCGTTGGGAGGTCCATATTAACACTTTGAGCGCAAAAATCAGAAAACTAGGATACATATTCCGTATGATTCGAAATGTGCCCAGTGAAAATATCCTTAAAAGTATATACTTCGCCTTATGTCAGTCAGCACTTTCTTACGGTATATCAGTTTGGGGGAGATGCACTTTAACCCAAAAACACATATTGCAGGTTTCCCAAAAATTGATTGTGAAAATAATTAATAAACTTCCTGCTCGGTATCCCACGGTGGAGCTTTTCAGAGAGTATCAGGTCCTGAACATAGCCAATTTACATCTCGAGTCCATTCTCTGGCACTACCATCGAGAGGAAGGGAAGATGCAGACTCAGCAGACACACATGACACGCATGGCAACTAATGAAATGTTCACCATCCCTAGAGTTAAAACCTCTTTTGCCCAAAGATAATATGCTTATTTGGCTCACATTACATACAATGGCGTGCCGACTTCAATAAAGGTAAAGGTAGAAAAACCATTTAGACAGTCGATCGGAGAGTGGTTGTTATTGCGACAGGATTTTGAGTACTTGGGCTTTCAGGATGAATGACGAGTGGAAGGGATTTATGGGTTTCTTCTTGTTGTTTTAATTTTGGTTGTTTTTGTATTTGTGTTTCTGTGTATTTTTTTTTGTTTTAATTTTGTTTTGATTTTTATTCTTATGATTGTGTGCGGTATAGTGTGGGATGAATATTTTTGGTCTTTCTGGAGTGATGATGTGTGAGGAGTTGAATTTCGCAAGATGTTTCCAGTTGTAGTTGAGTGTCACTGTCAGGTTGATGAGAGCGTGCAGCGGGGTTTTGTTTTTGTGTAATCAAAAATCGGAAAGAAGTATCGATTTATTTTTATCATGCTAAATATCCTCAGTGAGATACAGGCAAAAACCTAGTTTACTGGGGATACGACAAATGAAAGGCAACAAACCCAGATCCATTAAAATTGTATGTCCAAATCAAATTATCTGTTGTTTTTCTCAAATTGTGTATACTATATTTCTTGTCATGTGTAATAATAATAATAATAATAATGTCTTGCTAGCTACGCAACATGGTCTTAAAACAATCTGTTGTAATGAAAATGAAACATTGATCAGATAGTTTTTGATGATGCAAATGGTTCAACGCTAGGGTATGCAAACGAAACAAACGACCAAGATGCGTGTGTGGGTTTTGCAGGCAAGGTGGACGAGAAAGCGACGCAGCTGCACGCGATCGCCTCGCTGAAGGTGCTGTTGGACGCGACCAGACCAGGAGGATCTGTGAGCGGAGGAGCCACGGGCGCGGGCGGGAGCAGTGTCTCCGGTTCCGGGCCCGGCGCGGCGGCCCTCTCCACCGCCAGTACCGCCAGCGCTAATGCTAGCGATCTGCCCAATGGAATTCCTCCCGATCCGGGAGACATGGTCAGTACATAATACAGCTTTTTTTTATACTTATTTTTCATTAATTGTTAAGATCACCATCTTTTTAAGCTTCTCTTATAGTCTCCATCTCACCCTATATACCGTCTCATTCGCCCTATATACCGTCTCATTATGGTCTCCATCTCACCCTATATACCGTCTCATTCGCCCTATATACCGTCTCATTATGGTCTCCATCTCACCCTATATACCGTCTCATTTTTCCTTACTAACGATATCATATTTTCTGCCCACTTGGCTCTCAATCTTTCTTTTTACTGTCATACTCGCACTCCATCGTTCATCATCTCGTGTTATTACATGACCTGCTCATTGTCACTGTATTTAAGTCATGGATTTTATACTGTCAGTGACATCGTTTTTTTTTTGGTCTCGTAGAGAAATTCCTGATATGACCCGTTCTAATATGTCTTCACGTTTGAGGGTTATTTTTTTAATGAGTGTCTAAGTCTTTACATTCGTGTGACAAATTGTTAAAAAATACTTTTTTCATGATGCTGTGACAAGAAAGATTAGAAGACATTTTTTAACACATTAGACACTTCGGATGAGAAGATATTTTTTCATGATGCTATGGCAAGGAGGATGAAAATACATTTTTGAGTTTATGTAAAATCAATCTTATCCAACATACTTCTTCTTTAAATTTCCTTGGATTTAATTTTTATCGAGTATTATTTGACCTAGGTTTACTTATATATTATACGATTTGTTGTATATTGTAAACTCATGGAAGAAGTTGAATTATGGCAAGGTTTCTGTTGGCTATAACTTAGTCAGATATTATGAAGATAAAATATTAAATCTTTACTTCAAACAACCTTCGGAAATCAGCAGCACTCAGCGTTCACATATTGGGGTTGATACGAAAGTTACTGCCGTTTTAAAGGTTTAAAATTCACAAATGGTGTAACTGGTTATCTTTCGTCTTAAAGCATATTATTGCAACGCTCATATTAGTAATGCGCAATATTTAATTAATTGGATCGATCTTTTTATTGCTTTAAAATATCAAGTGGAACCAAAATCTGGTGGTTTAATATTTTTTTTATAATAAAACTTCATGACATCCTTTCAGTTAACAATTTTTCTGCCTTCAAGTATTAGAGATGTGAGTGGTATATCTATCTGGCTTTAGGAAGCACTTAAAATACGAACCTTTTTGAAGAGTCTCATAAAAAAAATATAAGTATATATAAATACTACACAAATTCACTACACTACACTTAAATCCGAATGTGTTAATATTATATATCGGAAGATTTACAAAGATTTTCTAGTAGTTCGTATTTCCTTGTTTTCTATGGTTTTCTCACCAAGTTTGTTTTTCTAAACATATGCATGGAATACTCTGATGACCTTAGCTTCCATCTTCCGACCCTAACATGAAACTGTTTTTTTTTTAATATTTGTAATATGTTAATAATAATAAGTTCAAATCCCGAGTTTTATCAAGTCTGCTATTTAAACAGCGCCATATAATTTCCTTTTATTATTATTTTATTTTTCATTGATTAAAAGTGACACTCTATATCGGATTTGGTCAGTTTCATTTCATATGTGTAACAACCCTTAAACTGCCTAGAATAAAATATATATATGAGGTTCATCCAGAAAGTAAGGTTAGTTACAACATTTATGTAGGATCGAAAAATGCTTGTATTTAATTGAAATTCACAGGATACTTCACAAATACTCGTATATTCGTATGATGTTGCATGTTATATGAATTTGAAAACAATGAAGTGTAACTGAAATATTTGTGATTTGCGATAAAAACTCAAACTTATGATTTTTGATTTAGTAAATTTCGTTTTTGGAGTTTATCCTTGGAAGACGATAGCTCTATGGAAAAAGTCAAAACAATCCTTGATGAGTTTGGCCTCGCTTTAAAACCTGAAGATATTTATTGAACGGGATCGGATATGTAAATTGAATAAAAAGTGGGATAAAATTATTTATATGCAATAATAGAAATTATATTGTGACTGCTTAAATAAACATTATTTCTTTTAAAACATTAAAACCTTTTATTAAGCGGCAATTATTTTCGCATCAATCTAACATAATACTATCCATATAATATGTCAGGAAAATTGTTTTGTACTATCGGATAGATGTCGTTACGATTTCTTTCCTTGCAAACTTCATTTCATACATGTTGAATATATATATAATTATAAAAAGTAATAGTTTAGCACATTTTTCGGCAGTGTTTACTCAAAATGCTTATGCGGTTTTTTGGAGTAGTTTTGAAGATTGAAAAAAAAACAGTTGTTTTTTTGGGATTCATGCTTTTTACTACTGCAAAGGAAAATACGCGATACAAAGCAAAAATAAAAGTTAAGTTCAGTATATAGCGATGACAGAGTATACTCTTGTGTGTGTTAAATGTTGTTAAAAAATCCGTAATGGTAATACAAAACTCGAATATGGTGTCCACTCTGGAAGGCCGATTACCACTGATGACGACCAAAGTAAGGTTTTGATTAGAATGACCAATATTTTAGAGAGATTTCTGAGATATTTAAAATATCGAAAGCTGCCGTCCACGAGCTTTTGGCGTAAAATAAAAAATCATCTTTTAAGATCGGATCCATATATGTACTATATATTTAGAAATAAAAAGCACCGTTTAAGATCGGATCAATATATATTTAAAGACATAAAAATTGTCTTTAAGATTGAATTCATATATATTTAAAGACATAATCACCTTTTAAGATTGGATCCATACATATTTAAAGATATAAAAATCACCTTTTAAGATCGGATCCATATATATTTAAATATATAAAAGTCACCTTTTAAGATCGGACACATATAATATATTTAAAGACATAAAAATAAAATTCCCATAAAATATTCACTCCCCATTTAGTTAAAAGACCCTCTGTTTTGTTGAATTTTGATAACGCGTTCGCTTCGTTAGTCGATATTTTGTATTTACGTTATTTCATGAAATATTAATTCCTGGCTATCCTTGTAGTTAATCCTTACTTTATTATCCTCGCATGCAACATCATCAATATCCTCGGCCGTCTCACGGACCCTCCCGAATTAAGCAAAACCATAAATCTCGTTAATAGCCATTTTCTCAAAATGTCGATACCAATGACAATCATCCTCTTGAAGAGATAATTAACTCTAAACTAATGATCCTGAAAAGCTCTCAATAACCTTAACTCAATGTATACTTGTTTCCATTGCGTGTTTTTTATTAAATTCTTATATACCGTTAATTGGATGGAATGACTTAAAAACTGCTTAAGTGTTTTTATACAAACATACCATCACGCTATTTTCCTTTCGGGGTAAGCAGAGAGGACAAACTGCCAGATTATCCAATCTTGACACACATCCTTCTATAGTCATACACTTTCTCATACAACGTCTACGATTTCTCTGACTTTCTACGTTTTCTTCTTTCAGAATATCATTCACTTGATCCAACCATACCTACGATTAAATTGGTCTTACTCTTACACTCCTTCCACTCACATTTGCTTCATATATTTGTTTTCTTAGTTTTTCTTCATTCATTCGTTCCACATGCCCAACACATCAGCCTTAAATTTACATTCATACCTTCATTACCAGCCTTATTTATAAACGTATTCGTATTGAATAGCGTGGCAGGGAGAACTCATCATATTCGGCCCCATTCATCGAATTTTCGGGTTTAGAATCCCTGGAGTAGAGCAGGGAACTTGCAGTTTGTCATAGAAATACTACCACTCGTGAAGATGTAATAATACTCGCATACATGTGGTATGCACGAGTATTGTTATAAGGCCAACTAATTTATCAGACTGATAAATCATACCTTGGTTTGAATACCATAAACTCTTGTAAGGTGAAGAGGCAGATAAGGAAATATGATAACGGTGTTCCCGCTATCCTTTTCATACTCCGGTGTGGCACCAGAAGAAGAGTGGCTTCCTCCCGAGCACAGCTCTTTAATCAAAGTAGACTAAATCCAATTTTCTTACGAGTCTACGATCACACTTTGAAGGAAGTTTATTCGTTCCAAGATACTGTGCGGGTCGAAGAGGGAAAACTGCGTGTCCTCGCAAAAAGCCTTGATTCTATTACATTCAGACAAAAGTTGAAACAATGACAGTCGTCGCAAAATATATAACATATATCTTAAGGTTACAGATACTCTTATGTGACATCACCTTTTACCAAAGCTTTTAAAATCCATTATTGGGTAAACAATTTTCTTTTAATTATTTTTTCCTACGACGATATATGGACAATGAATACATTTTGTTTACTCGTCCGTATTTATTTCTTTGCTGTGATGGAAAAAAGGTTTTCTCCGTGTTTCGTAAGGTAGGAAGTTTGGAGCTAGTGATTAATTTTCAAAGTTTATAATTATACATATGTCTATACATACCATCGTAAGGAAGGAAGTTTTTAACTTTTAGCTGTGGGCTTAAAATTTATTTCCAAAGTTGACAAATATACAAACATGCATACCATCGTAAGGAAATATTTTAGTTTTTGTTTACAACCAATAATTTATTTCCAAAGTTGACAGTTATACGTACTATCACTACCTTCATAACTTTAAATTCAACTTATATGTGTTTATTTTGTAATATTTTTAATCTGTCAATAATAGTGTAAGTTCTTTCTGTGTTCTCGTTGAGAAGAGATGTTTCAAAATTTAGTGACTTTATCTTGGTCTGGATTATTGCGTTTAGTTCTAATCACGCTGATATCTTTAGCCAAGTCCATGTTAAAACCAGTATATGGCATCCAGCCAGTTGTGCCAGAGTTGTGCATATACTATATTAGAGTTACACACTACTGAGTATAGCCCACACTTTTTGTAGATGTGAGATAAGGTTATTTAATTTATAATTGCATTGTATTGTATTATACACTGAATTTATTGTATTGTATTAGACATTCGTTGTATACAGTATAATCTGGAGGGTGTATATATTTTTTAACGTGGAAATATTTTTAAACCAACCAATAATATGTTAATAAGTGCGGACCAGACCGAAACACACCTTTTTTAAAATAAGTAACAATGAGAATCGAATCCGCAACTCCTGGCTTGGAATCATCCGAGGTAGTCTATGTCAAGTAAATTTTTTTTAAAGCATCATATAATTTAGAAAAAATACGAATAATTGCAAATAAGCTGAGTTGAGATTTATTTTTTATCTTTTATGAATAAAAATTCTTTCTATCTTTACACAATTTTTTATGACCACGACATTTCGTCGTTTCCAAATTATTTCAAGTATTTTTTTATTTAAAGCTCGTAAGTATATAAAAATGTTTTTTCATTAAATTTCAGCTGTCGAGTATATTTTTACTAGACTGTAAATTCGGGAATTAATGAAATGTCGAGAAAATGTATCCGAGCGTTTGTTGTAAATGCGTAATTCTAGAAAATACAGTCCTTTCAGAAAAAAAATATTTCGACCAAATTAAAAACAGTGTAAAAATGAAAGGAAAAGAAATCCAACCCCTTATTTCTTCAACTGTAAAATACGAAAAGCTCAGGCATCGATTTTTTGACTCGTAAATTATCATCCCGTTTTTCACCTTTTCAGGATCGTACAAGGAACAATTTAATAGCACCTTTACGCTTAACTTGAAAGTAAATTGGATGAAAAATATATATTTTTGACTAGATTCTAAATTAAATAAAATTTTCAAATGCATTAAAAGATAATATATTTATTTATTAATTTACGATCGATTTCAACCATTAACAATAAAAAAACATAATCAGAGTTAGAGTGAATACAAAATAAAATGTGTTATAAAAATATTTATAAATATCAACATGATTAATCCACTCTCAAAATAAGTACATACGTACTAAGACACACAACAGGCCAAGTTCTAGAAGGCCTCGAAAAAAAATATTTCAAAACATTTCTCATCCGTATTATTCCTCGACTTCCATACAATTTTCAACCTTATCTCTGTTTTCCCGAACATATTTTCTATCCAAGCATACAACTTTTACCTCCTCCATATTTATGCATGCAAAATCTTTTATAACTCATATTTCTCACTTTATCTTTTTTGAAATTTTGTTCACTTGATACGAGTATAACTACATTCTCTTTTGTTTACTTCTTTAACACACACCTTGCCCTTCTGATTTGTATACTCGCTTAGTTATTCTTTCGTTATTCATTCTCTTCATACGTCAAAACCGTCTTAAGGCACCTTTTTGCGTCTCACTTAAAATATTCATTTTATCCATGCATTCATTTCCTATGTCTTTATTCCGTCTTGTTTCATACATTAACACTCCAAAAAAAATTCTAAATGCATGTATCCTCACATTTATATTTTTTTGCTAAGCACCAGTTTCACTTTCATATGTCAAGGTGGGCATTAACACACTTTTATGAATTCTAATTTTTTATATCACAGTTGTTAATTACGTTAAATACTCCGTATATCTTTTTCTCTGTTGCTTCTTTCTTTCAATATTCATTTCATCTCACCCATCATACGTAACATAATGCCTGTTCCAGTTTCTCTAAGTTAATTCATATATTATACACACTTTTTATCACACCTCTTTCTATTCCAATTCTTCTTCTTCTTCTATGTAAGCGTTGTTCCACTTAAAACAAATCTAAGTTCTTTACCACCATAAAACAAGTCTTCGACAATTACGTAAGTCTACTTGGTAAAATTTGGTAATATTTTGTGATATACTCGTACATACATACTATATATTGAACTTAAATACACATATTAATATTAAATACTTTTAAACAATGACTTTGTAATTCATTATTACTACTGCTTTTTGTATCTCCATGTTAGTTTAAGATAAAGTTTTGTATTTTTTGTCAATAATTTTAAATACTTGTATACCTTGTCATAAGTTCATTTGTATTTAAAAGACACGGTTGTGTCGTTAATTAAATAAATAAATAAATAACTACACACTTCGATTTCGCTACATTCATTTTCAACCCTCTTACTAGGCGTTTCTTATAAAACTATCTTATTTTATCTCCTTCATTTTCAGCAAACATAACCATATCATTAGCGTGCCGAAGTCCACATAATTTATTTCGCTCATGCTTAGACCTCTCTGCTTTAAAGCAATAGATTCGTCAGATGAATTTGCGTAAGTGTTAGATTAATAAATATCTATACTAAAATACATAAATCTGTTTCTGAACTAATATATTGATAAATTGTTCGAAAAATTGTTGTTGCTGACTTTATTCCAAACGTTGTGAATGTATATTTATAAAGCGTAATAGTTTAGCGTATTTTTTCGGCCAATGTCTGCCCAAATCGCTTGAGCGATTTTTGAATGTAATTTTGGAGATGCAACTAAACAAATTGTGTTTTCTGTGCTTTATGCTTTTTACTACTGCAGATAAAAAAATGTGACATAAATAAAAAATATACATGTATATGGTATGTACGAGTACAGTGTATGCCGACATGCAGTAAGCGATTGTGTGTTAAATGTAGTAAAAAAACTTTATGGCTATCCGACACTCGAAAATTGTGTCTACTCTAATAGGCTCATTACCGCTAAATAAATCGAGACTTTGATAGAGAATAACCAACGTTCTACGATACAAAAGATTTTTCAGCTTCAGAAAATATCGAAATCGTCGTCCATGAGCAAATTCTATTTAAATCTGAAAAAAAAATCGTTTTAATCAGACCTAAAAATATGACATTACTCTCAGGACAACCAAATATTATCAAAAGCGGATCTGGGTAAATTTGATTTGCACCAATTTCACTGTACGTTTGTATGAAAATTTTCAGCAAAATTCTTAGATGAATAGTCGTATGACCTTCGTGTAACTTTGTAGATATGTGGGAAACTGAGGCCAGGAACTTAACAATATTAAATTCTATAGAAAACAGGAATGTCTTTGAGTCTTCTGAACAATGCCACCGCCTGTCCTTGCCGAAGGTCCGCTTTAAAGACACCTCTCTTGGTCAATGCGGAGTGTGCTGAGGGTTGCTATTCATCACATAGAATGTGATTTGATTTCTATTTTATAGAGAACTGATTTGAGGGTTTTCGAATGTAGGAACAGTGCTTTGTCATCCATACTAACATCGGTTTTCATTCGTATTCCAAAACAGCTGGACCTTCCCGTATATCTATGGTACTTTGTTAACGCGTCCAATTTATGTGCATAAGATCTAATATATTTATTGAAATGTTTTATTGTATAGTGTACAATCTGGCAAGTTGCTTTATGATATTATATGAATACTACCATCATACACTTTACTACACCTAAAGCCGAATAAGTTACTATTACATATCGGAAGATCTACAAACATATTTCATAAGAATACGGCAGAAAACTTACCAAGGCAAGACGAACTACAAAAAATCTTTATAGACTATACGACCATATTTGGACTAATATTTATAGCTATTATATATCAACCTAGTCATTTCATTAAATATAGAATAGAGTCTAGAAATTTGCGATTCAGGCAGATCAGAATAAGCAAAATGTACAAATGCGTTGATTTAAACCATAATAATGAAGAGAAAACAGAGGATAACTGTACAAATAAATCGAAAGAAAAGGTCAACGGAAACAGAAGAAAACACGTTATTTTACTACAAGAAGATGTAAAGTCCTTGTTCAACACTCCCCAGGCGCGAGTGCAATATTAATTATAAGTTGGTTCTAGACTCTGAGGGTTTGAATAGTCAAGGATGATGTGAAAAAAATTAGAGAAATTTGCTGATCTTCTCTCGGATAATATGGATATTTTTTTCTGTATTGTTTTTAGGATATTTAAAGCCGAATGTGTTGCTATCATATATTGAAAGATTTAAATACGTTTCGTTCAGTTCGTCTTTCGTTGGTAAGTTTTCTGTGGTTTTCGTACCGAATATGTTTTACTAAACATATGCAGATGCGGTGACATATTATACTTAATCTAATGCCCGCAGCCAATCCCTTGCAATCCTTATACCTAATGCCCGCAGCCAATCCCTTGCAATCCTTATACCTAATGCCCGCAGCCAATCCCTTGCAATCCTTATACCTAATGCCCGCAGCCTATCCCTTGCAATCCTTATACCCAATTTATATTGTATCGAAAGACTTGAAGATGCTTCTTGTAGTTCGTCTTTCGTTGATAATTTTTCTGCGGTTTTCTTACCAAATATGTTTTTATGAACATATACAGATGCGGGGAAGTACTTAATCTAATAACCGCAATCACCAGCTTCCTAACTTATTTTATTATTTTTTGTGTAATATTTTTAATCAGTCTAAAATAGTGGGTTCCAATTCCAAACATTTGAGAAGAGTTTGGTTTTTTAACTGTGCTAAATAAATAGTCCTTTTATTCTTAATATTATTAAATTTGAAACAACTAGCAACCTTACTAAGTTATTGCTTAATTTGAATTTATTCGCTGCTTTTTTTTAAATTTACAAAATAATAATGAAATATCGGCACCACAGTTGAAAACCAATTTTGTTTAAGAGAATTGAGGGTGTTGACCTTCGACTACTTAATTGGATGGGTCAATGAACTGATATAGATGTCGAACGAATCTAGGGAAATTGACTAAGAAAGCGCGCAAATAATAAGTTCTATGTGATTTAGATATTTTATTGTTTGCTGGTAATGTTTTGGATTGTATAACCAAATATCACAATGGAGAGAAAATTAATTAGTTACAAATAATAATCATTTTCATGGTTTCCAGGATGATGAGCCGCCGCCCGCGCCGTTGGACATGTCTTGGCCCGAGGGCTGGCGGAAGCGGGTCACTTACCTGTTGGTAGCGCCCATCGTCTTCCCGCTCTGGATAACGCTGCCAGACACGAGAACGCCCAAAGGTAATTCCATCCCCCTTAACTCATTGCTTCTGCTCATATTAAATGTTCCAATTTACTGTAGATTCTTTTTGGAACTTGGATATCCTTACCATTAGAATCTGAGGTATGATTTGTTAAGTGCTTGTTTACAGAGTAAAGGGCTCACAAGTGCTATCCAGTGGATGGAAACACAACATTTCTCGAGTCATTCCCTTTACCACATTGTTAATGTATGTAAAACCTAGAAGAAATTGAGATAAGGCAGTAGTTCGTATAATGACTCGTGCAACTTTTATGGATAGATAGTAAAATTTATGATTCTATAGTGTCCGATTATATTTGCGTTTTATCGGAAAGCTGTTGTCATTCTTAGTTTCTCGCACAATGTTTCGAGGACAACTTTTTCTTTTCTCATATGGTGGTAGGATTAAAATGATACATGTCAACGAACAGCCAACGTTCATGAAACAGCTTGATGTATTTCAGAAATGCCCACTTGAAAAGCGTAAATGGGGCATGTTTCTGTTATGCGCTGGTATATCTGTTATTCTCCACACTCGCAAAGGGGTGGCTCCTTTCGATTCCACTTAAACATACTGTATGCACAACAGGACTGATAGGATTGGACTTTGATAAAGCTCCACAGCTTTCCAGGAAGCTGCAATATAGGCTGCGACAACAGTATATGGCAGCAGTTCTATTGGCAATTATGAGAAATTGCATAGTTCTTGTCAATACAGTTAAGATGTATGCAGAAAAGTTGCTATTCCTGAAATGCTTGTTTCTTCATTTTCAGGAGATAAGCACATTAAGGGTGAATACCAAAACGTTTATGGAGTAATAAATGTTGTTTAGATATTTATCTAAGATATTTTTTGGCATTTTTAGGTATTTGTGCCTGTTCCATTCTATGAATCGCGGTGTTCTTATACCTGATGATATTTACACAGTATCAGATTCCTGAGAGCGTACAATTAAACACGGGCATTCGTAAAAAACCCGTTAGATGACCGAAAATTCGATGGAGGAGAGACAGCGTGACGATGGATCTGAAAACCTCACATGTCATCCACTAGAGTGAGCTTGTGGGAGATAGAAAAACTTCATTATACGTGGTTCACAGGTCTAAGCCCTCAAGTTCCATTATTGAGCGATGATGATAATAGTTACATTCCTCACCACTCTCAAGTGACTGTTCCCGTAAATGTCTCTTGGTTTCATCAGGTGGATAATCCTGCTCTTTTACCTGACGCTACTTCTGCAGTACTATACGTCTCCAGGCTATATTTTATTTCTGATGTGTATGTTTAATTAAATTGGTACTATTTGTGCGGTAATCACATGTTGCCAAAACCTTTCTCGATTCCATTATGTGGATCAACTAACCTTATGAAACTTCTGTTGCATGATAATCCTTACCATCATTTTTTACTTTCGAAAATTATTAATCACGTGTTGTTTACAGGCAAGCGGTGGTTCCCGCTTACGTTCATCGGTTCCATCATGTGGATTGCAGCGTACTCGTACCTTATGGTGTGGTGGGCCGACGTGGTAGGCGGCACAGCACGCATACCGCCCGAAGTTATGGGTCTCACCTTTCTGGCGGCTGGCACGTCCATCCCGGACCTGATCACCTCGGTGATTGTAGCGCGAAAGGGCTTTGGGGACATGGCCGTCTCCAGCTCAGTTGGCAGCAACATTTTTGACGTCACTGTTGGGTGAGTACTGTACTTCATATTTACCCCACATTGTACAGACCACTTAAACTCGCAATATAAAACGTGGAACTAGTGTACGGAAAAAAAATCGGTAAACATATTTTTTTACTGCTTGGATTTATCGAGAATATGTTCACTGTGTAAATATTGATACTATGTAACAATTTACTTTAGCTAACAAAGTGAGTTCGCTATCATAACACCCAAATACTCGAATTTATATACATCCTTCATTGAGTACGTATGTTTATATTGTGCATTCATTAATTAACCGGTTAGGTGCCTTAAGCGAATTTACTCGCTCTCTGTTGCCGTACCCGTGGGGCCAGTCATACAAAAATTAGCGAGTTAACTCGCTCCACTTTATTATGCCTGTTTTTAGCCAATGTCTAGTACTAATTCGAAGAATCTAAAATAGGGCACATATAGAGACATCTATTGAGATGATGAATAAATACTATAATATAAACTGTAGTTAACACATATTATCGAATTTATAGAGATTTACCTAAAAGCTTTGCATGACAGTTGACATGTGTCTCTAATACAGGGTTGTCAGTTTTGCGTTTTACTGTTGAAATTTGAAATGATTTTATAGTTACATTATTTACTTTCCGTGCGTTATTAAAATAATTAATATTTTCGTGTTAAATATACTTTTAATTCGGTCCAATATTTTATTTACGTATGTTTCCGTATTTTCTGTGATAAACTGTGACAACTCTGACATTTTGTTAAAGTATTAGTTGTGTTTTTCTGAGTAAACGGCGACATAAACGACACATAGTGTACATATTTGGTAAGTCATCAGAATATCCTTTGAATATAATATATATACAAAAAAGATAATTCTATTAGGTTTTATTTTTGTTAAAAAAATCACGGTCCTGCGGGATCAGCCATGCCAATACCTTCAGGCACTTAAAGGATTAATTTATATAAACGGACAAATGACATTTTTGATCCAAAAATACAATTAAAAATCAAAATTGACATGTCAGTAATGTTATACGATAGAAAAATTGCCAACCCAGAATAAGACGAGCTCTACAATATAAAAATGCTTTTTTATAATCTATTCAATTCATCCTGGCAAAAACAACTTTTTTATTTCACTCTTGTAAGTAGTCAAAGTCATATGAAGGCCCATACAGTGCCAATACGTATTGTCCAATCTATCTTGTCGTGTTATACATATTAATAATTAGTTATACAATAACTAATGTACATCATTGTGGAATAAAATATTTGTCTTGGTGGGCTTACAAGAAACGTGTAGCCTTACAAGATGAATTAATTCCAAACTGTAAGTAGACAATCTTATATAACATTTTCCTAGTGGTTAATTGATTTAGTTTATGAATATAAACCAGGACCTGTCTTGGCTTCCTGCTGGATCTTTTGACATTTGTCTTTTCTCTTGTTTATCTCGTCGTGGCACTACAGTTTGCCTCCACTTCATCAATTCACTTCAATTTTGGTCCACCGACTATTCCACCTCCTTCTTTTTGCCATCTTGATTGTTTTTTTTAATTCTGAGGATTGCGGTGTCCGTAATAATAAAAAGGACAATTTATATATCACCATTTCGAGAGACGACTCTCCTCAAAGGCGTCTCACCATTATTGACATATTAAAAATTACATGGTCCTCGGTTTGAACCCCCTCGAATAAAAGGGGCAATTTTTCCGCCTAGTATTCGAGGGTATTTATGAAATCGGTCATATCTATTTAAGAAAAAATATCTTCTTTTCTGGGAACAATATAGCCTTCTCACCTTTGCAACATAATTTTTTGTTTATTTTTTAAATATTTTATTCAGAGGTTCTGATTTGAAGGTAAGCGTTTTGATTAATTTTAATGGTATCTCAACACACACGAACTGGCGTCGATGGCAATTAGACAATATTGTTATCGGCTCCAATAATCGATCTTTCGGTTTAAGTAACATTAAAGTAGGCACGTAACTCGCAACTCCTTATTGTTACGGAGCTTGAAAGTGTTATTTATGTATTTACAATACAGGCTTAACTATTTATATGGAAATTAATATTATATTTTTAAAAAAAATTTACATGTTTCAATAAAAATAAAAAAATCTTAAAGACATAAATTAAAAATACAAATTATAGATATTAATTTAAATACGTTATTTCTAACGTCCGCAAATAAGAGGTAAATTTTGCTTTATTTTGGAAATGTAATACGAAATATGTCTATATTTAAGCAGTTGTATTCAGATAGATCAGATCCTTATGATAAATGAAAGGACAATTAAGATGGTACCATTTGAAGAGCAAACTCTCCTCAAGAGCACTCGAACTCAGAATTCGAACCCTCCTTCCAACAGATTATGCGGTCAGGAGGTCCGTTCTAGCGTGAATGATTGACACCAGTTTGTGTCAGTGAGGTTATTTATTTATTGACACAATAAACGACACATGATACAGTAAAAGCAAAGAATCAATATTCTCAAAAAAATCTTACAATTTATTATGCATAGATTTTTCAAGATATTATGCTTAAACATACCAACACAATGCGCAACAAAAGTAATCAACAATGCTTATAAAATAAAAAATAAAAAATAAAAATAGAAAATATAATTTCTCTTAAGGGGATATTACAGGACAAAAAGTCTCGAAGTCAACACCTTCGAAAGAGTAAACTGCAGAAGAATCCTCTTAAACTCAACAACAACCTCATTAAAAAGATCCACCAAGTTAGACATGAAGTTACTCAATTATTCTACGATTGATGAATTACAACGTGCAATTATAGTTAACAAATCGCAAAAGGTTTCGTGTGTTTCTAGTAGGAGTGTGAAAACCAATTTGAGACAGTATATCGGGGCTATTAACGATATTGTGAATAACTTTATATTGAAATATCAAATCGAATATAATCCTTTTTCAGTCATGATTATTCTCAAAGAAACATTCCGATTTCTCGAAGTTGGACTAATAAATACTTCAATAATACTTCAAATCTTGATATTTGAGCCATATTACAAAACAATTATCCCAGGAATGCTTATGTTGATGAATTATTGAATGGGTATTCGTCACGTGAGGAACATTTCACTGGAATCTCAAGTTTTATGGGCCAAATGGAGATACTACTATAAATGTTTACGAGCGGTGGAGCCTTAAGGCAGGATTTTAATGTAAAATTTTGAATAAAAGAGCCAAAGCATTAAAATTCTTCATTTCCTTTCTGTGTTTATTGTACATTAAAATCACTAACTGTTCTCCACGAGTCTAGAATGTTTCTACGCCACCGTTTCAGCACGGGACATTTGTAATTAAAAAATATAACTTAATATTCCTCAACTATACTAAAAAATTAAATATTGTTGAATGGCATAATATTATAATATTAATATATTAACTAAATAATATTTTCTTCGGTCCCGTTAACCGAGCCTTCGGATAGGCACGGAACTCGCAGTTTGTCGTCGGAAGTATTTATTTATTGAAAATATATATATGACACATGAGTTTCGTTTTAAGATCTACTATCAACATAACATATACTAAACAAAATACTAAATATTAGTATCGTCAAAGTTGGTGATTTCATGTGTTCTGAATTGTTAGTTGATTTGGTATTTATATTGTAGAATTCCATTTAAAACATAATTATTTAACATTTAAATGTGGAAAATTTCTACGCAATAAACTAAAATTTAAATGGCAGTTTCCTGTTTCATTTTACAAAAACATTGTCAAACAAAATGATTTTGTAAAGTGACACATACCTCACTTTAATTTAAGTGTATTGTGTAGAATTTTACTGTTTACGAGCAATTTTTAGTTCAAAAACACATAAATGAAAGAATGCTCTTATACAATCAAACAAATACAAAATATCAAATATAATAAAATAAACGAAAATACAAAATTAATGATCTTACAAAAACAGAACGATTAGATAAAATTTAAATGACTTGGTTTGACACTTGTCTTCTCGTTAGCGCAGTTGGTAGAAAACTTGTTTTCTGCCCGGTAGATCGGGTTAAATTTCCGATAATACTTTAAAAAAAGAGTCCCAGTTTATGTTTTTCACTTAGGCCTATTGATATATTTTTGTTGATCGGTAAAAACAAACATGTTAAATGAATATAAACCTGCCAGGTTGTACTCGTACTATATTCAATGAACCGTTTTATTTTTCAAGTAATAGTACAATTTGATATCCACCATTATTAGATGCTGTTGTTTATATATCATTATTGACGATCTCCATGTCCTTATCAACAATCCAAAACAGTTGTCCTCCAATTTGAAGGCTGTGGGCTAGATTCCTATAGGACACCATTTTTTTTAATCGGGTATGCGCCCGGTTTTCACTTCAGGCCACTTGAACATGTTCCAGGTTGTACTGTGTACAACGAAAATATAATACAGTATTCTATTCATAGTTTTTTTAAATTAACTACTTCTTCGTAACGCTCGGTAAGAAGACGATAAAGTTATTAAAATAAGATGAAATAAACTAAGGGATGTTACAAAGGACTAAATAATAATTTCATACATACGAGTATACTACATAACATAAATGCATTGAAGATCAAATAAAATCCGATGAAGTTATTCCACCCAATATTTTAAATCGACTGGTCTTATAGATTGGAATTGACTTCTTTTGGAGTGTAAATAAACAAATGGCTTGATGCTTTCTTGTGGTCAGTGGCGTAGCAAGGATCTTCTGCACTAGAGGACATTATATGTCGTTTAGGAATTAGGTGTAAATTATATGTAAATTATATGTCGTTTAAGAATTAGGTCGAAGCCAAAAAGCATGTAGATATATGAATTTCATTATATTATATTATATGTTTTCCACATAAATCATAATATTATTTTTTTTCAATTATTTCACGTACTCGTATATTACAGATATTGATAAAAAAACAGAAATTGTTAACTTCAAAAGCTACAATATTGAAAAAAAAATGAGTATCAGTAATAGTTTAATTGTTTCAAAATCAAAGAGGTTTATAATATAGCTTTCGTGTCCGAAGTATGAGCGAAAGCAAAAATGACAAACATTGTTTTGAATTGTTGATAAAAACAAATTCAACTCCAATTGAGCTTGAAAAAAATAAGGAAAAGCTTTATTTATTTTACTTTACACCCCACTTTGTCTCTCCTCACTACACCACTGCAAGTTCTTCCTTAAATAAACATTTTTAATATATGTAACACTAGGGAAGCGTCTTTTCATTCATAATCAGTTACTAAATGGCGAATAAAAAATTAATTAACGTTAGATAATTAAACATCTCACGAAAAAACACCGGCACATAATCATCATACAAATATGCCGCGGAACTCCGGCGCACAAAGAACTGCCTGGAAAAGTTCTGAGTAGAACAACAGAAACGATTGTGAAGAAACGGCAGTGCAGAAACGTCCCACTGTGGCCTCGCGCAGGCTGCTGGAGCCAGCGTTAAGAATAAATTGAAGCGGTGCTTGTTATTTATTAAGCAGATTCTTTATTGGATTGCGAATTTCTTTTTGTAGAAGCGGCGCCAAGAGGTCTATTTGAGAGATTAGAACTATTTTGACCTATATTTAGTAGTCGCTATTTTAATTTTCATTGAATATATTCGGTTTCATGTACTCTTAATTTAAGTTATATATTGTTAGCTAAATTTAATTATTTAAATTAGTTAAATAAAGTAAATGAATTACGAATAGATAAGTTGAATAAGACGTTGAACTATTTCAAGTAAATAACAACCTTCGTGGCTCAGTTCGCAAGATGTCTTTCTTTCAACCTAGGGATTACGGGGTTCGATTCACGTTAATACCCAGTTTTTTTAAAAGGGTTCCAGTGTGGTTATCATTTAAGGCTTGTTTAAACACTTTTTGGTTGATTGGAAAATACTTCCACATCGGAATACACCAGCCAGATTTTACTATACGAATAAACAACGAAAGTATAATACAATTACAATTTAGAGTTATTATTTTTGTATATTTATTTACAGTTTAAATAAAATATAATCTTATTTTTCCATAGATAATTTGGCAAAGCGCTGTTTTCTGACAATGATGATAACCTCAAGAGCGCTTCCTAATTAGTTCAACCCCATAAAGAAATAATGGAGGTCGAGAGACTCTAGTGTAGCTAACAAGAGCGCCATCTGGATTTCATAATATTAATCTAATTAACTTATATATTATTTTACATACATATTTTTTCTCTTCAACAATATTTAAATATATCTTGAACATTTAAAACTCACATATATTGAAAAGTTCGGATGCTCTCGACTTCTTTAATACTTTTGGTAATTCGTTAAAAAAATGAAATATTTATTTTGTCTTAAGGTTATGCTTCGATGGTTTGGTGGTATCTTCACGCCATGGCACATGGAGGTTATATTGTTATTTTTCTTTTTAATTAAGCCTTCATTTTAAGAAGTATTGGAGTAAGCAGTTCGGCGTCACGCAGATGTGTTATAAAAATTTGGTCGACGAATGGAACCAAGCTAGAAACTTTTTTTGTAGTACCGGGAAACGATCTTCAAACTCACGCGGTAAAGTCAAGCATCTCACTATTTAGGTTACGGTAGTCTGCTATACTTCTAATACGCAGTCAATAATATAAAAAAAAATCAAGACATAAATCTGTTTTCATTGAATTACGAGTTATTACGTTATTACGAGAATTATCTCGTACAATAAATTTCAGTTGAACCCTTCCTTATTCTTTTTATAATGAACTTTTTATATTTTATGGAGATAAAATTAAATATTTCATCCATTTTATAACGTGATTTAAATTAGATTAATAATAAACATTAAAACAATTGTTGTGTTTCGATAGAAAGGTGGTGGTTGTGACCTTAATATTAGGAACTTTCCACATCTGCAAACGTTTAAAAAACATAATTGGTAAGAAAACTGCAGAAAACTTACATAGGGAAGATGAACTATAAAGAAACCTTTATATATAATTTGATATATAGTATTAATATATTCGGCTTTAGATTGAGTGTACATGTTCATGTATATGATCATAAATTTTGATAAGACTCTCCAAAAAGGGGTGTCCTCAAGTGTTCACTAAAGCTGAACACGCCATCCACATTCATAATACTTTGAGGCAGAAAAAGATTAGCCAAGAAAACGAACGTTAACAAACAATAAAGATGATTAAGTATAGGTGTTACGTAATATGTTATATAACTGTTACAATATTAAAATAAATACATTAAAATGAAGAAAAATACACTTTTATTGAATATAAATATAATGGAATATTGTGCATAGCGTCAGGAATACCCAAATAGTAAAAACGAACATCAAGAAAATGGTGATTAGGGTAAATTCGCTTTGTCATCTTTCTTGGACTAGGGACTAGCTTTCATATAAATGTTTTGACACAAATACATATGTGAACATATGATCAATAGTTATATATTCCACGCAAATACCAAATGCCAGTGAGAAAAGTCAAGTAAATGCCAGTGTACCACCCTCCGCGATACTTCGCAGCGGGGTGCTCTGATGCGATATTACCAGAAGCTATGCCATCTGATCATAACACGATTATGATACTATTTCAGAGTTTCTCAACATAACGTAATATAACGTACCATAACCTAACGAAAACTTATGTATAGTAACTTAACGTAGTTGTATGTTATTTATATTATAATCTAACGTAACGTGTCCATAATGTTATATTACGTAACCTTACGCAACTTACTGTACGTGACATAACCTAACGCAGCGTAACGTTACCTATCGTAACTTAAGATTAGGTTATTTTTATATACTAATAGTACTTTAACCAACGTAACGTAACATAACCTACCGTAACATAACGTAAAAGTAATTAATTGTAATTAGACTTGACGTAACAAATCATAATTTTTATTTCATTAGAAAATAAGATTTTGTAAATTATTACTTACAAGATAATCATTCGCGCACTAACTTGAAACGTGTGACTCTTAAGAATAGATTATGTGATCAACCTGAAACGTAAAGTTACCTACTCAAAATTATAATATACAATTAGTGAATAACAAAAGTCATAACTAAATTTTCAATTATATTTAACCGCAAATGTGGAAATTGTTGTGAATTTTTCTAAGATGCTGTAGTAGTAATGCTACATCCTTCTTTGTGTTAAACGTTTCAACTGATTATATAATATAACTTTATATTTGAACTTCTACTATCTCGGATTCATGTATTACAGTTTGAGAACACCTGCCCTACTTTCAGTAAATATTATCTGTAGCAAAAATAGAAGCTTCTTTTTCGTGCTGACCCAATAAAAGAACGATTATTCTTACAAGTAATTTATTTGGTTTATTTGACATAAAACTTGCTCTGTCTATGGGCAGATTTATTATTCATGTACTTAAATAATTCACTTAAACACGCTAAAATATTGTTGTTCATAGCATGAATAGTTTTATTATCAAATCGATTAGGTTTTTTTTAAATATCCTTTATTCTTCAACCTTCTCCATTGCCTAGTTGATAAGACGCCTGCCTTTTAACCCGCGAGTTGCAAGTTCTATTCCAGTTTGTGCCCTGATTTTTAAAAAGAGATTCAGTTAAGTGTTCACTTGAGATGTATGTTACTTAACAACTTTCTGCTTGATTGTACATAGGTTGCTATATGCCAATAAACTCTTCAGATGTTATTATACACAACGAAAATATTACATATTACGTTTTTTCAGTTATACTCTTAATTACGAGGGTTTTTGTATTGTATTAATGATATTAATAATCAAAAGACAATTTATGGTATATAGCGCCCTTTAGAGAGCAAACTTTATTTAAGGGCGCTCTTACCCGGGATTCAAACCCAATATTATTTAAGATTAAAAATATAACTAAATAAAAATATATACGTTGAGTGTTAGGATAGGAAGGTAGTGGCTACGGCCATTAGAATAGGTACTTCCCCACATCTGCATAAGTCCAAGAAAACATATTTGGTAAAAAAAACCGCAGAAAATTTACCAAAAGAAGACGAATTAAGGTTTTACACTTTCATTACATACCATATAGTATGGTTTTTTGTCATGTAGTAATCTGTTCCAACAAATCAGAAATATTTTACATAGTCCTTAAGAGAAAACCAGATTTAAAAAAATGGGAATCAACAGGAATTGAGCCCGCACCCCCTGGTCGGGAGAAAGGCGTCTTACAAACTAGGCCACGAAGGTCGTTTTGCTCTTTTTTGTTGGAGTCGATTTTTATCGCTATGATTAATCCCTTTCACGAGTTTATCC
Source organism: Odontocerum albicorne (assembly GCA_949825065.1). Taxonomy (NCBI): domain Eukaryota; kingdom Metazoa; phylum Arthropoda; class Insecta; order Trichoptera; family Odontoceridae; genus Odontocerum; species Odontocerum albicorne. Next base: position 29,186,288 of record OX463854.1, on the reverse strand, counting down.
AGTTTTGCGATCTATGGTTATGTGTTAAATTTATTGATATCTGCACCTACTCCCCATTATAAGATTGAGTTTATCTCATTTAAGTGAATGTCGCTTGTTTTTCATCCCCAGGGTTTCAGGGTTGATCCTCGACGGAAAAAAGACTCCAGACAAAAGAAATCGTAAAGCTTAAAGCACGAAAATATGCTGTTACTCAAAGTTCCAGTGAATTTTCATTATTAAAATAAGTGGATAGTAATTGTTCACAACACCTGGTCTCTCCAGCGGGTGAGTGATCATTTGCTGCTCTTTGCTGAAGACAGTTGCTATTAAAATCAGCCAAAATTAACCTCGTAGGATTTAGTCATTGGCGGAACAAACAGTCTGGTGGGTAAGATAAGATGCCTTATTCTTTATTGTTATCCCGGTTATAATATCCAAATCAGATTTGATTAAACCTCCGTGATCTAGTTGGTAACTTATCTGTCTTCCAGCACCGTGATTGCGAGTTCGATTCCCATTGGTACCCATATTTTTCAGAGGGTTCAAGTATAATTTTCTGTTAAGGCCTCTTTAAAATATGTCTAGTTTATCGGAAGAAATTGCTTTGTGGCTATAATTATCAACCAGGTTGTGTTGTGTACACCGAAAGTGTAATAAAATCTTATGATTAGTTTATATGAGGTTTTTTTAAGCTATTTTCTAAGAATTTATAATGCTTTTGAGTTTATATTTTACTACGAAACAGCGCTACACTAGTCAAAGTTTATCGTACAGTTACTGCTAAAATAAAGACTGTAATTATTGAAAAAGTGTTAATGGAATTCTTGCGGATTTGAAAGTCAACTAAACACATATTAGATTCAAATGTAAAGGAACATATGTTATTAAATTTTTTCTCAAAACCGTTCACTTGTGAGTGAGGTTTGCATATATTTCTCGTAATATCATGTCTGAAAGGTGTATGTTTCATTCATTATATTATATCTACGTGAACTAAGAGTTTAGTATATCGTTAGTTGATCCAGGTATGCCAGACTACCGATAAACCTTTGACCGCAGACCACAGAAAGTAATCACTCTTTCTTCGGTCACATTTCATGCAAAGAGGTTATGAAAAAAATCATGGTCACTTGCAATATAGAGTTATAAGAGAAGATCATGTATGCGTTGATGCGACAAGGTGAATAGTGCTACGGGCAAGCCTTTGCTACAGGCTATGCGGACTGCGTAATGCAGGGAGATCTAGAGATGAATATAAACGACATGCAGCAATTCCATTACGGGTTACGTTCCTCAACATTGAGATCATGACACAGAAAAAGAAACATATTTTGTTGAAACGAATTCATTAAGGTAGTCTAATCTTTTCTGCCCATGCTTTATTTGAGTATCATCAGCTCCTGTTTTCGTTGCATTTAAGCAGTGTTGCTATAGCTTAAAATTATAACTGTAACAACGACTTTTCAGTAAAAATTAGTAAAGCACTGCTTTACAAATGCTTTTTACAGCGTTACTTTACAACACTGCAGTTTAGAGTCTTAATTTCGATTTCGGGTGGGTCATGAACTTGCTTGTACAAGCCGTCGATAGTTAAATCGATTATTTAATTCGCGCTCAATTGCTTCCTCAAGATCTATAGAAAAGAAGTTTCTTTGAACAACACAAATACAATACCAAAGCTAGATTTAAAGTAAGTTAGAGGAGGGGTTAACAAGTAGTAAAGATAAATACTTGTATTGATTTCCTTCCCAAGGTTGCATGATTCACTTAGTGTATGTATATTTGATGAGTGCGATCCGGAAACGGATGTTTCTAATTTACTAAGTTGTACATGTAAAAATTACGGCATAAAGAAACCTCCATATTAACATATAAAGCTTAAAGCTGATGACAAAATGAATTCTGTATTACTATAATGATATTGAAATTTGACAAGTTTAATAAATAAATGAAAGGTTTATTGATAGCAACGTACATATCCTGAGATTACATATATATGATAGTTATATATGTTAAGGCAATGGAAACGAAAATAAATTTGAAAGATAAGTTATCAAACGATCTGGGCTTATCTTATAAGATCCTTCCAATCGGGATACAGCTCCCATTCCCAGTTTATGTTATGGAACCAATGAAGGAAATGTAACCAATAATGGTACTGTTGGTTATCGGACGGTTAATATGAGTATCTATACTCGTATGTTAGCTAAACCCAAAACTCGATAGAACGTTACGAGTTTGACTTTTAACGTTATCCGGACAAGTTAAACTTTCAAACCTTTTACATATTAAAAAAAATATTGGGACTTAGTAACGATAATCTAACTTATCTTATCCTTATCTAAACTAATCTACGTTTTATAATACAGATTTTAAAAGTTGAAGAGGTGCATGGCCGCGCGGTATCGCACTGGACTACCGGAAGGGCGTCGGTTCAATCCCCGCGCTGTGCAACTCGCCTCGATTGACACTTGATTTTTTTGATGACTTCAATTATATCTATTCTTTCAAAAAGAAGAATTAAAATACATGTCAATGTGCTTGGATTGTCTTGCTTCGGTATGTCACCGTATTCAATAAAGCGGTGTGACCGGTGAGTTGGCTGGTGTGTAACGGCTCACTCCTTTAAAAAAAAACTCCACGGCACGGCTTCTCTTTCCGATTGAATTGACGTTGGAATGGCGAGGGGGTCCTCGACTACGAGGGCCAGCAATGACCTATCGATATTTTAAAATCACTCTTGTATTATATTATGTTATCTTGGAATGGCCCTTCACGCGATTATTAATTCCAGCCTAGAGGTGTTGTTAACTTTGCAACATTCGTTGGTCGTCCTCCTCCGTGGAAAGGCAGGCACTCAATTTTTTTTCGTTGCATCAGGGCGCACCTCGACTTTCCGTGGGTGAACCCAAACTGTTGAACTATCCAATTTCTCTCTGGCCATGAGGGCTTTAATGACCAACTCTTTAGCTTCAATCTTATCCCTTTGCCCTTTTGCAATTTTTGCAGCCATCTGGATCAATCTGCAGAGTACATTCTGTGTGCACTGCGATATTCAAGTCAATCATTTCCGAAAGGAACTACACTAAGCCTTACGTCGTTTTACTTTCGAACCGATTGGTTATTCCGATCTCGTGGTGTCAAAGGATAATTTTGCTGTATTCGAAACTATCTCTGTAAGTACTGGCAAATTGCTGGACTGTTTGAACTCCAGGCATTAAGCCACTTAATAAGTACATTTACTGCTCTGCGAGTAATTTTTCTTCTCCCGTGATATCGAACCTCAAGTCCGTCGTTACTACTATACTTTTCCCACTCAGGTGTATCGCTACCGGAGAAGTAATTTCCTAAGGCAGTTTCTTCTCCGTCCCTACGTGATGTTGCGTTCATAAAAAATGAAGATCTCGCTGGATGGGTACTTATTTTGTCGCCCATAGCAGCATGGGTGGAGGTATAATTGAACTGAACTCTATTACACTCTCTTTGTAGACAAAACAACCCAAAGAGTTTAGTGTCATGTGACAATATCTTCCAACCAATAGAAAGATGGTCAAACCATCTTTTAGTGAAAACCAGACTGTAATTCTTTTTATAAATTCTGAGCACCAAAGGGAATTGAACCTGCAACCTGCGGATTGGAATACTATGCCATGGAAGCATTCGTGGCGTAATGTAACAATGCAGCGTCATTAAAGTTATTTGTAATTTATATAAATTTGAGTTGGAATTGAAGTAAATTTTAAGTTTAATTCCTTAGGACTTATCTTTTAGGATCTTGGTTTCTAGCTATCCTTCCATTTTTTGAGGTGTAACGGATGGACACATGTCAATGGGCCTAGAATACGTTGTCAAGTTGGTGACTCTTGTACTGTTCATATTTTCCACCATTTCGCTAGTATCGTCTCCGATATCTTCCTTACTTTCAAACTTATATTTATATTTTCGAACCAATAATTTCACAATTCATAAACAAGCCTTAATATTCCAAATGTAAAACGATATGCCTAGTTCCATGTTATTAAAGTCAATTTGAAATCAAATCAAACAAAGGAAATTATAACGATGGCTTTAGCATCGACTTGATTTATAATTCGATGAAGAATAAATTGTACGTTTCCAGCCCCATATTTTAGATTTAGCCCGGTTTCCTACATCATCTAATCGCCACTATCTAAACACGTTGTGTTTCCGTTGGAGTGCCCCCTCCGCTTAAGGGCACGACACGCCACTGACCTAGATTCATACAGCCATACAATAACCCCCCTACTCTGCCATTTTGCGCTAAGGTTCACCTCCGAGGGTGTCAACATAAGTAAGGGGGGGGGGGGGTACAAAGATAAATATGAAAAATTGAAAGAAAGTTTTGATTTTACTTAATATTGAAACTTAATCCAGCATTTAACGTAAAAAAATAATAATATACGAAACAAAATACACTCTCAAGTAATATAGTCAGTCTGATAAAGTCTGCAGTAGATTAAGCTGCTTTTCTCTTATATATAACGTTTGGTTATTGGAATCTTCTAAACGTTATAAATAAATTATAACGATTTGTATAGACAAGGCGAGTGATCTGCCTAGATATGGAAATTTCCAAACGTTATATACATATCTCATAATGATCTGCATAGACGATGACGTCTGTAGTTCGTAAACGCCCATAGTTGTAGGTAACACTCTTGACTTCCATCCAGCAGTTTCCGGTTCAATTTCCGATGGTAAAAAAGGGTTCCAGTCTGAAAAAAATGTTCATTTGGTAACAATACTCGCACGCGACGGGCGGCGTTGTCAACACGTTCAATGACGAATCGCACGTTCTGTGCCTATTTCAGATACTCTAAACCCGAAGACACTTAGAGGGGGCGTAAATAACGTTGTCTCCCGGCTACGCTCTTCAAAATCTCCGAAACAGTAATTCAAATTTATCGTAGAGTACGTTAGTAATAAAAAATCTGTATAGATAAGGCGAAGATGACTTGACTTGAGTAGTTTATAAGATGTCGGTCTTCTAATCTGGGGGTTATGACTTCGATTCCCGCTGGTACCTGATATTTTAAAATGTGAAGCCAGTCTGGTTTTCACTTAAGACTTCATTAAATTCTTTGTAGTTGGTTAGAAGAGATTGCCATATGGTAATACACTCTGAAGGTTTTATTATACGAGTATATAAATAAAGTTTAATAAAATACACGAAGGAAGTTTAAGCTGTGTCTCATGACGGAACTATGATATGTGGTACGGATGTATCTCCTGGGAAACATCCTACATTAATATAGTCTAAATCTCAGAAAGTAAACTATTTAGTTAAGAAATTGAGGTTGATCGAACCAACAGGCTGGGATATCTTGGTTGGTCGTTTGGAGTTTCTGGTCCTAAATCACGCAATAAACTTTTATTTTGACAAAATCTCGTTGAGCGTGTGAAAACTGATAGCATAAAGCCATTTTACGTTTATGTGTTGCGAGTTATAAGATGATAATATAAGCACCCTTGGAGTGAGTCTAGATACAGATAAAACTTTTACACCCACATGCGTTCAAAATCAACAAAACGGACTGAACTCTCCTGATCAGAGGGATAACCGATGAATTGTATTTCAATTTCTATGCATACAGCACAACCTGACTGGCTAATTCCCATGTGCCAATGTCTCCAATAACCAAAAGGATGTCGAGGTTAAAGTGAAAATTAGTTGGAACCCTTTTTAAAATAAATTTGTAATCGAACTCGGATCCCCAGGCTGGAAGACAGGCGTCTAACTAAGTAAGCCATTGAGGTCGTCGAGGGAGGTCTAATTAATTCTAAAATTTAAAGGGACAGCTGTTGATGATGATGGAAATTTTGTAGGATGTTTAAAATTGTTGATTCCATAACTTAATGAGTCGACATCACACGCTGTGCCCCATATATGGAATAGGGTCCTAAATGTTTTATAACGAGATATTCAAATTAGCGCCCTTAATGTGCTTCCCCAACTTCTTCCGATCCAGTGGACACTTGGATCCTGACCCTGGTTTTATGACCATCCTGAACATTAATAGTGATTATAATATAATTTATCCGCATTTTTTATCTACTGCGCACTTTACTTCTAATCCTTTTATGATTTTGAAAAACTTTTTGAATGTCACAAAAAATACTATCATGAATATTATTCAATCAACAAATATTGCGACTTCTTTGTTTTTTAATGCTTTCAGTATGCTTAAGTTTTTTTTCTTTTCGGAAATAAATTTGCAACTAATCACTCAGCAATTGGCACGAAACTACGAAAAATACTGCACGGAAATAAACACCATCAGTATATTTATAATAAAGTGTCTAAATAAATTTATTAAATATGTTGGAACGTATTTAAAAAGTTTGGTGTGTCAATGTATAAATGGAATCGAATGGAGCAGAATCATCGACATCACGACGAAAATGCGTTTAGTTTTGATGAAAATGCGTATTTACGTACGGCGCGGAAACATCAACTATGATAACACGAGACAGACGTAGAATATATGTATTTGAAATGTGGTACTGGAGAAGAATGTTACGAATTCTATGGAAGGTAAATTACCGACAGATTGTCGACAATATGACTTCGACGGATTCCTCGATTCTTTGGACACGTTTTTCGTGACCAATAAGATAGTGATAATTAGAAACGAGGAAGGACAACGCATAAGAGGAAGCACCCCAATGCGTCGGACTGATCAAGTGAAAGACGCAACAGGACTTTCCTTAAAACTGATCTTCGAACTACGGAGTATAGATATGGATGGAGAGGAATCGTCATGGGATTCACGATACCTAGTTATGAGCTACACGATTGAATGAATGGTGTAAATCAGTGTTTCTTAACCGTATTGAAACAATCGCCCCCTTTACCACGGTAAAATTATCCAGCGCCCCCCCCCCCCGCGAAATTCAAAATTTACACTCTTCTCCACGTATGTATTTTATGCAATCGATTTCCTACTATAAATAAAAATATAGGAGAAATAAAAATAAAACACGTGATTATTTTTATAAACATTATGTATTTATTGTCTTTTTTGTCATATTAACATTACACACAACATTATAATATTATTTCAATAAAACAATTAATAAGGCTGATATTGTTTCCTTGAAGTTTCAGGAGATTTTCATTCATTTTTTCGAATATATCCGAAAGATAGGCCACATCATTTCGTAGTAATTTTAATTCAATGCATATGTTTTCACTGTTTACATCCAAAAACTCCACAATTGTATCAAACAGTGCATAAAATATTTTTAAACAATTTCCTTTCGATAGCCATCTTACTTCTGTATGTAAGATAAGTCTTTCGAATTCTTCATCATTTTCTTTACACAGTTGACGGAATAATCAATCATTAAAGGGAGAGAACTTTATTTTATTGATAACTTTTATAACAATACTCATCGATTTGTGAACACGTCCGCTAAGATGTTTTGCGACTAAATGTTGACGATGAATGATGCAGTGAATTGTTAGAACATTTGGTGCCACATTTTTCAATCTTGATACAAAACCACGATGCCGACCAACCATCGCTGGTGCTCCATCAGTAGCACAAGCAATCACATTAGCGAAGGGAATACATTTTTCGGCAAAAAAGTTTTCAAGGGTTTCAAATATTGATGCACCAGTCGAGTTAGTAGTAAGTAATTTTGCAAATAACATTTCTTCAATAATTTTTTCATTCTTCACAAATCGTACATAAGCAAGTAGTAGAGATTCATTATTATGCAGAGTACTCTCATCCAATTGTAATGAAAATTCGTTGGACTGTAGTTCATCACATAGTTGAATTTCGATATCACTTGCCATCTCATCAATTCTTTTTGAAATTGTATCATTGCTCAATGGGACTGAAGAAAGAATCTCTTGCTGGTGTTTCCCGTTCATATTATTAATGAATACACGTATAGCTGGTAGTATTAATTTTTCTCCATATATATGTGGTGCACCACATTTTGCAATAATTTGTGCTATTTCATAAGACACCATTAGTCCTTTATCATTCCGACTTGAAATCTTCTTAAAAACATTACTGAGAGTATTGCGACTATCAAATGTTTTCTTAAGTTGTTGAAAATACGATATGTCTTTATTATTATTGTCGGGATGTTTCTTTACAAAATGTTCCTTTAACCGCGGTGGCTTCATGGCCTCGTTAGAAAACACATGTTGACAGAGTAAACACATTGGCAATTGTTGATTTGTAGGAGATGAAACAAAACCAAATTTTAAATAGTCAACTAAATATTGTCGACACTTTTTCTGTTTGACTGACATCTTGAAAAAAGAGCTAATCTATGAAGAAATAATTTTAATACAGAAGAACTCACATACACCAACAGAAATTAACGCGATCGCCCCAACGGACTGACAGAAATGACTAATTTGTAATATGCAGCAAAATCGCTTTGCATGACACAACGCCATACATAGAAAAAATAAGATACGCATGCGCATGAGCACGCATTTTGTATCTCTCTTTCATGTGACATAGCGCTAACTGTCAAACGCAACATGGTAACCCGATCGCAATATTTTATTCGCGATTGTGTACGCGATGATTTACAGTGATGATGTGTGCAGTGCACGCACCAATTGAGCATACCTTATTTTTGTATTTCGACATAACGCCCACTAGAACTCCTGCAGCGCCCCCTAAATTCTAAAAATTTAAAAACGCCCCCCCAGACCTTTAAAACGCCCACAAGGGGGCGCTGGCGCCCCCGTTAAGAATTACTGGTGAACATGGAGAAGTTATGGAGATATAAAAAAATAATTCTTAACAGGATTCAATATCCATGTATGCATTATGAAGAACTTTTGACCTTATTTGGTTATGTAGAAAGAGTGAAAGATGAAAAAAATATATTGACATTATATATGTTCTGGCGCAGATGCTAGAAGAACTTGTGTCTGGACCAAGTGATTAAGATTTTGAAAGAATGTTGAGTTTAATGTATAAAAAAATAACATTTGTTCATAGCGAGAAGAACGAATGTTGAAGAAACTTCTTAATATTCTTGGATAGAAAAGTGTGGAGATGAGTTTTCTCCACTTACGACGCGCCGCGACGTGATAATACGTATGTATGCAGATGCAATTTGAAGATATCGCGGATATTAGTTGCCTATTTATATTCGAGGCGTGCAACGCCTTCTTGAAAGAAACATCACTGGGTAGATTACATTTGCATAGGGGAAGCGATATTTTTACATCCGAATCGGTCCCAATATGCTGAGTTGAGCTTTCGCTTAGACCAGCGTTTCTTTAACAATGCAATCTTATGCCTTGTTTTCACGTTATAATTACTCGACTGGTCTCAAGCTGAAAATAATATTGAATGTAAATATGAAAAACCCATCCATCCTACAAAGCCATTTTTTTCTAGTTTTAACAATGTATGTTCGATTTGACCATTAAAATAAAACAAATAAAAAATTTCAATTTCGAGTGCACATGAACACAAAATATAAGATGTAACAAAAGTATAAATATAACTCATACAAAAATATAATAAGAAGAACTACACACATACTACCACATACACAAGTACGCATCAGGCCAAATGTCCTGGGCCGTATTCCTGAAGGATTCTAAAGAAATAACACTACGCACACAAAAAAAATCCGGAATCGTTTGTGATTTATATGAAACATCACTCACTAATAATGTTAGCAATCTTCAGGAATCTAATATGGTTACCCTTTCAAACATATCCAAATTGGCGATGGCAACATATAAACAGTATGGCCGGGAAACAACATTGTCTTCGCTCCAATTACTCGAGTTTCCTGGTTAAGAACCACTGGATTGTGCACGGATTTTGAAGAGTCGCACTTGAAAATGTAACAACACTGGCACATTTTTAGCACGAGCAAGCATTATTAAAGGATCAATTTTTTTTATTAGACTGGACTCTATTTATTTAATCAAGATTTTACACCCTGAAATTTCTAAGGTTCCGATTATATACGTCTATAATTTATTGGGTGTTAACATAAGTTGTGTCCGTTTTTTTCAAATTTAAAAATGAGCACCAAAAGTAAAACAAAATGGTAAAGGTTATACGTCATTCGAAAGAAAATTTTCTGCTCTACAAGATATTGTGTTTGCTTTTACGTTACATATATTATTTTATTTGATTACAAGCCTTCAAAATGGAATGTCAAGTAGACGAAAATGAGCATTTTCGACACCTCCTTCAACGTTCGACAATTGATTTTTGTTGTTCAAAACATGTGGAACCCAAGCGCCGAACTTCTGAACTTTTCCCATTGATTTAAGATGGTGGTATACAGTCATGTGACTATAATTCATCTGCTCAGCTAATTCTACGGTTGTTTGAAGGAGATCTTCATGAATAATATGGTTTGAGTGGTCCTCACCGAAGTCCACTGGTCGTCCGGAACGCTGCATGTCTTTCAGGTCGAAATTACCGTCTTCGAAACGCAAAAACCATCGACAAGCTGTCATTTCATTCATAGCATATTCACCGTACACTTATGATATGGAGCGTTTCGGACGACCAGTGGACTTCGATGAGGACCGCTTAAACCATATTATTCATGAAGATCCCCTTCAAACCACCGTAGAATTGGCTGAGCAGATGAATTGTAGTCACATGACTGCATCTTCACCGTACACTTCATAAATATCGCGAGCAGCTTTGGCAGCTTTATTCCCTCGATTGAACGCGAACAGAAGGTGTCGAAAATGCTCACTTTCGTCTACTTGACATTCCATTTTGAAGGCTTGTAATCAAATTAAATAATATATATAACGTAAAAACAAATTCAATATCTAGTAGAGCAAAAAATTTTCTTTCGAATGACGTATAACCTTTACCATTTTGTTTTACTTTTGGTGCTCATTTTTAAATTTGAAAAAAAAAAACGGACACAACTTATGTTAACACCTAATATTTATATTTTTATATTTTACATATTATTTATAGTTAAGGCATTAACATTGTAGAGGTTTAAAGATATTGTAATTTAAAATGTATTTTGAGAGACAAAATTACAATGTCTATAATTTACTTTATTTTATTTGGATATATACGTGTAGTAGTTTAAAAAATATGGAGCTTTAGAGAAACAATAACATTGGCACGTAAATAGGCCCTGCGAAGGCGGCAATTAATTGAGCCAAACCGATCTGGAATCCCCAAGTCATCGGAACTTCAAGTTAATCAATCAAGCTTGATTTGCAACCGATAAGCACTACTTAGTCGTTACGATTGACAGTATGTTCGCAGTTACATACTGTTAAAATCGCCTGTGTAGTAGTATTGTTGACGTAGGCAAGCGATCCGAATGTAACATGCGTGCATCAGTGGCTTTAAACCAAATTCAATTAAAGGGGCTCAAGATAAATGCTGTAACCCAACCCCATATCCAAGAATTGGACATCAAACCAAATTAAAAAATAAAATGATGAATTTTAAAGCAAGTTTAAAAAAATAAGGATATGAAATATTAAAAACTGAACTAAAATGAATCACAATACAATAAATTGAAAACAATGACGGAATCAGATTGTTGATATGGAAGCACATGAATAAAAATAACAATAGAGAAAAAAATATTATTGGTAACACTAGTCTTAAACTTTTATTAATACATTTCAACACTTGAACTGTCAATTGATATAAAAATAAATAAAGTTATAAAATTGATGATGATTTCTTATAAAAAGGTCCCGAGACCGACGCTTTTGATCAATTTGGGGCTCCATTTGAAAAGGTTGAGAGTGTCTGGATAAAAATGTGCCGAAAAGTTGATCCATTTATTGAATTGATATTGGTTTTGATTTTTTCTTTCTTTTGCCAATATCCATTTGTTTTACTCGTACATATTTAATATGAAGCTAAACATATTCATATTATTTTATGTTTGTTACGTACTACCGATCAAAATTATGACAACCTTTTCCGGCTTGTTATTGAAGAATTATGATTTTTGTGAAGGGTTTACTAAAATTGCTATATTAAAGTAAATTTTAAGAATTTTGTAATGAGAATTTGTATATTTGTTTAACCTGTTCACCGCGTTAAAAATCAAATTCCACGAATCCTGTGCGCGGCACAATTTCAGCGTTTTTTAATTTCTAAGTTTAAACACATATTTTGTTTAGAACCACTGATATTTGATTACAACACCAAGTAAACATGACACTTAAGTAATTTTCTGATAATAAATAATAGTCATTACTCTTAAGGAGACTCATTAAATAAAGGAGATAAACTTAACATTACGTAAAATAAACAAAGGAATGCTACGATCAAATCAATGCTTCATGACACTCACCCAATCAAATGCATATAGCACTAGTAATGTTTATTTACGTAAGAGAGACTTAGTAATGTTTATTTACGTAAGAGAGACTCATCGCAGGACTCGATCCGCGCGACAGGTCGTTAATGCTGGAAATATTGAGAAACCAAAAAAAATTCGGCGCTCTGTTTATTCAACAATATCTCATAAACTAATATATTATTTGACAATGTTTTCAGAGATGTTGCTAGAATAAAGATTATTTTAAATTTTAGTTCAATTTTTATTCCGGTTTTGTGTCATTTTTTTTAAATATTTGTGATTTGAAACTTGGATTGTCGTCAGATCACAGGCGTTTGTGCTCCCCGCGGGGAACACGTTAAAATACTTTAGTTATTTAGTTCAGCGTGATAATTCTGTCAACATTATCCTTTGTAAAGAGCTACGAGTACATCACACTCCTTATACGAATCATATATTGCCATATCACATATTCTTCTTTGTGTGGACATTTACAAACATTTCCACAACATTTTTTCTGCTCTTTTCAATATTTTCCATGTCCATTTATCACATTTACCGTCTCTTTATCAAAGTTTAACGTCCATTTATCAAAGTTTAACGTCCATTTATCAAAGTTTAACGTACATTTATCAAAGTTTTACGTCCATTTATCAAAGTTGGTACTCATTTGCTGCTGTGAACCACTGTTGATTTTGACATTTATGGGTTTTAGTGACGATTTCCTTGGTCTGCTTGGCAAGACACTTGATATCCACCCGGGAATTTTGGGTTCAGTTTTCGAAAGCACCCGAAAAAACAAGGGTCCCAGTCTGATAAAAGTTAGTCTCGTAACAATACAAATACACGCTAGATTTGTGCAAATGTTGTTGCTTTTTCACGTGCGGAATAGTATTACCATAACGTGTGATGAGGAACCATGTGTTCCGTGGATACTCCAGTGGTTCTTAACTCAAAGACTTGATTAACGAGGTCAAAAACAGTGTCTCCTGTCCAAGCTTTTCAATATGTCTGAATCTTCTTTTTCTTCATTCTTTTGCGTCGTGACTTCAACGTTGATGAAACTGCCTCACATTGCAATAATTGTTGTATGTTGTGCACATTCTTCTCCAGTCTTCCTGCTGTCCAAAGAAGCTGTAGCACAAGTAGGCCCATGCTACTCATCACCTGGTCGCTCTAAATCATAGAAGATCTACCTTTGACCGACGAATTGAAAATTGCGATGAATGTATAATATTTTGAGGTGTATGACCGCGCGGTTACACACTGATTTTCATGCGAAAGTTTGTCGGTTAAAACCCTGCGTTTTGCTACTCCCTTCGATTTTTTCCGCCTAGTATTCGGGAGTACAAGGATACCTTTGACTTCGACCATAAGATTGCTCCGATCGTCTCACTTCAGGTGGACCATCGGATCCAGTACAGCGGTCTAGTTGGTGAGTTAGCTAGAGTGTAATGGCGCACTCACTCAAAACGAACTCCATGGCACAGCTCCGTTTTACAGCTGAATTGACAACGAAATAGTGAGGGGATCTTCGACTACGAGACCCAGCAATGACGATAATATTTTATTGTCTAATTGGCATCGTTTCTCATTGTATCATGGCCACCGCGTTTATTATTAGTAAAACCTTCTGAAAACCATTAATATCTTCCAGGCTTCTTCGCAACCCTCGTCTGTCTGACTCTGAACTTTATCTGGCTTACTTAATTAATCAAACAATTAAAATTTTATCCCCATTAGCGGGACTGTGAATCAAAATTAAATTACGAAAATAAAATGAACTACATACTGCGTCGAAGGAGCCGAGTTGGATTAAATTCTCTGACACGCGCTCCTTTATATTAAGCTAATTACTGCGAAATTTTAAAAATACATTTAAATTCACATTTATTACTTACAATTAATAAACATATACTTTTTAAAACTAACTGATTAAATAATAACTAATAGGAAAAGTGACTAACCCATTCCGGCCCGAATCCAGCCCGCGGGCCAGATTTGCCTCGCGAGGTTAATTTTTGTGACCTGCGCAGGTGAAAACACTCCACAATTTGTTCGTAGTGCGCGCATGATCACGGCTTTAATCTTGCTTTTGTCCAATGTGAAAAAAACTAGCTTTCCTTCCAAACCCCAAGGTATCATTTTAGCTACTTTTGATGTAGCACGGTTGTTGAATATTACATTGAGTGCTCCATTTACCTTGTTCTCTGTGCTATCCTTCTTTTAATACCCCTTTCATGTCTGATTTAACCCATACATGGCACACACTACCTCATCTCTTCTATAAACAAAACCTCTGATTTCGCTACATTCATTTTCAAAACTTTTACTTGGCGCATCTTGTAATTAGGTTAAACCTGTATCAAACGTAAAATTAATCTTTAGATTCACAAAAACGTTGCAATTTAGTTTAAACTTTATTTTAATTTCCATGTTATCGAATATATAGGATGTCCTATAAAATGTATGCACACTTTTACACTGTTATTTACGTCATACCACGCATGCCTGAGGAGATAAGAGATGACAAAGACTTTTATTTCCAATAAGATGGTGCACCTCCTCACTACTATCGTGATGTGAGGATCTATCTTGATGGAAATTTATCGACCAGATGTGTTGGATGGAGAGATAGTATTTAATATCTTCCACCTCACGCCAATTGACTTTGTATAGGGACTCATTAAAAATAAAGTTTATGGCACAAAATCGTTAACAGTTAATAAATTGAGAGCATTTGAAAGAGACTGTGCCCAAATACCAAACCAAATTATTTATGATGTTTGCGATTCCACTTTATTAACAGTGTATGGACCAGAATGACCATCAATTTGAGTATTTGAACCATCACGACATCTCTCTGTTAGGGTAGGCAGAGAGGTCAGAGCATAATACTTTCCTATCTCGACACACCTCTTTAGTCTCTTTTACATCTATACACATCATATAACTAATACGATATTTTTTTTACTTTCTACGTTTCATTATTTCAGAATAGAATTCACTTGATCCAACCATACTTTCCTTGACCTTCCTCTCACACGCCTTCCACTCACATTTGCACTATATATCTGTTTGTTTTAAGAATTTGTGATAAACAAGTGTACGTCTGTCTTCTTTATTTTAGATTTGACTTAATAAATACTGAATTTATAATAATTTAAAGTGTGTATTTATTTTTTTGGGAAACCCTGTGCATATTGAAGTCGAATTCGTTATAACGAAAATGCCCTGTAATGTTTTTATTTTGTAGAAAAAACAACAAAAAAAGGAGATAAGTATAATATTGATGTGGGCGTAATGTAGTAAACTCGGCCCGTGGACAGATCAGGAACAGATTTCTGAATAAATAAGTGGGCTGGACCTTTTTCAAAATCACGCATCGTCCTGGCCTCCACAGTGCCTTCTCCCACTGCTGGCACAGGACGTGACAAGTGACGTCTGAATGACACAACAAAACTGTCTTTTTTCTCCGTAGGTCAATCGGTAATACGAATTCAATTTATCGATAGTATTCAGTTCAGCGTTCCTCCTTAGCTTTTTAATGTCAATACTTTGATTAACTATTCGATTTCACAGACTAGTCTTAAAATAGTTGGGGTAAGCTGAGATAACAGATCTTTACTTTATTTTATTATGGCACACATCTTTGTCTTCGGCCTCGCCTATATATTTCGAAGTGCATACTTTATTATTACAATATTAAGGCTTTTCACTCTACTCTCTTGAGAATTTGATAAATTTAGTTGTCACACGTTTTCCTGCGTCTTCCTAAAATTCTAGTGCCTTCTAAGTAACTGTATATATTATTTAAGTTAATATTTCGTCATTCGATGGTTGCAAGTGGTCGAACCATCTCCTTTCTTTATGTTAAGACCTGCATCTTCTTTCTAGCCGCATACTTTCCTAATGTTCTCAATCTTTATTCTGTCATTCATTGTTTTAACATAGATTCTCTCATTTGTACCTTATTTATCTTAGTACGCTTAAGAGTAGCTAATTCAATTGTTTTACCTCAAATATATGACAGAATACGGAATGAAGTGATGAGGGACGAATGCGACTTAAAGCTGATGTGTTGAGTAAGATGAAGAAGAGTACTCTGAGAGGGTTTGAGCACGTTAAACGAATGAATAAAAAAAATACTAATGAACCAAATATACAATGTAAATAGAGTCGAATTAGATCAAGCGAATGATATTTTGAATGAAGAAAATATAAGAAGTAAGGGAAATTGTAGGAGTTTTGTGGAAGATACGAGATATGTGTCAAGATATAAAAGTCTTCCGTTCTGTCCTTTCTACCTAACCTATCAGGGAAACGGCGTGATGGCATGTATGTATATTTTCCTCAAAAAATATTGTCTTGACTGAAACAACGATGTCAATTGATAATTTTTGGATGCACTTTTCTTTTATTTTTTTTTCAACGTCGCGGCGTCGTTAGAGAATGGCGATTATACCCGTAAATACACCATTGTTTTGAATATATCCCACTATCAGACCGCACCCCGCAAGCGTTCTGTACTCGATTGGATTATCGTTTTTGAGATAACACTGTTGGGCGCTCGTTAACGCAACCTGGTACCCTCAATGGCATCCATCACCAGCAGTTTCTCCAGATCAGATTGTTTCCTAGCTATATGCCCAAAGGACTGCATTATGTATCTAACGTATGAAGATAAAGGGTCGGAAATTCTACATAACATATACTAGTATACCACATCCTAAAAACAATGATTCCAAAAAACTCCCTCGTGATTTTCTAAACTGGTCTCATTATCCTGAATTTTTTAAACCGGTCTCATCATTCATGATTTATTTGATTACATTATATTATTTGAAAGTATTGTAGAAGTGTTGATATCTGGCCTAACGTCAAAATCAATTTTGCCAGTATCAATGATCTGGAGAAAAATTTAAATATAGTCTTACTTTAGACCGCATTTTATAAAATTTTAATATAAAACTCTCTTCAAGTATTTTTTATGCAATAGCTCTATACATTATACGACTTATCAAATTATTGTCCTACAAGTGCAAACTAGTGTATCTCTTTTTTAGCGAAAGTGCGTTAGTATATTTTTTAACTTGAGTTTGAGTTTACACATATTGCGACAAAAATAAAATCAGAATGATTTTTTTTTCATGAATTTAAAAAAATCTAGTATTACCTATAACTCGTACTAAGGGGTTAAAATTAAAGGTGCTAAATAATTTTTTTGAATTCAGGACGCTTTCGAAAAAAAAATTTGCTTATTACGACAAGATATCCTTCGTTATCGAGTATGATTGTCAGACATATTGTGTATTGAAAACACCTGTGCATGTTTTAGTTTATTGCATTCAAGCTGTTGTACTTTGGAATCCATACAGTCTTGATAGACCAAACCCAAAGTTCCGATTGTGGGGTGTCAAAGTTCCAAGACAATCAGCAGGTTTAATCTGCTACAGCTTTTTATTAGAGAGAGTTTTATATAGTGCTATTTTTGTGTCGCTTAGCACTCTTATAATTTATGATAAGCATCATATAAGCTTCAGAAAAACAATCCGGAGGTGAATCTGCCAGAAATCGAACTAGTGGCACCCGCTTGCTTAGCGTGATTGTTAACCGTTAAACTTGCTTATGAAGTTCCAATGTCAAAAAAACTATTTCAATATGCACATGTATTTTTGTGACAGTTACTTAATTTACAGAGAGTCTTAAAACGCTATCCTACACTATTTACACTTTGCACGAATACATGATTATTGTAAGTTTTACCTAGGATCAATGTCCATCTCCAGCCTACATACATACCATGTCTTCATTAGCCATTTGCAGCAGCAAATCTTCTTGGAGCACACCCCACAATAATACCTGGCTCCCACGTGGCACGTGAGACGTGGACAGCGACACGTGGCGCGTTGCATTATTAATACCGAGATCGCCACGTCACGTGCTGCCAGAAGAGTTCCACTCCATAGTTGCTGTAAAAGTTTTTTTTCTTCTTATTTTAGATTCTTCCTTGTCGTGTTATTCAGTACTGAAGATTACGTTTGTAAATAAATTAAATATTAAGATACTTAATTCAAAATTACCCGTAAGAAATTGAATTACACTTATTATACATAAATCAGATTAGTTTTATAGTTCATAAGTAATTAATTTGTATAAATGTGTAGCCTTAAGCAAATGTATCACATTTTTAAATAAAAAAAAAGGTTTCATCGATCCTGAAAAACAGCATGATTATAAACGATTTTTATTAATAAAATCATGACAATTTATTCTCATTAAGTGTGTTTGAACTCGGGATTCAAACCCACTATTATTGACAGATTGAAAGTAATATATAAGTTGAGTCCAAGGATAGGAAGGTGGTCGCTTCGGCCATTAGATTTGATACTTCCCCGCAGATACATACGAATGGTTGAATTAAAATAGGCACTAAGTACAAAAAAAAACACAAAAAAAACTAAGTATGCAGTTTCGTTCTATATGTCATATATAATGAAACTGCATACTTATTTTTTTTGTTTTTTTTTTTGGTACTTAGTGCGTATTTTAATTCAACCATTCATATGTTTAAAATACACATTTGTTAAGTACACATAACTTACCAAGGGAAGACGAATTATAAAGAAACTTAAGTAGATGTTCTGCTATGTGATAGTAACACATTCAGCTTTAAGTGTGTGTAGTCTTCATATATGATCATAAATTTTGATAAGACTTCCTGAAAGGATTTGCCTTTAAGTGCTTCCTAAAGTTGCCCACACCACTCATATCTCTAGCACTTAGATGTAGACAATTTCTCATCACAGGACCAGCATTGGCTTAAACCCAGTTATAACACTGCCCTGTTGGATCGATTCGGAATAATTAATTTATTCGTGGCTTCTCTATTAATTTCCCCTTCCGTTTCTAGTTAAATCTCATCTATTTCCTTTCATGGTTTTATTTACATCTGTGACAGAAGCCTCGTATATTTTTCACACGACTTTATTTCGAAACAGTTCATTCTTAATGAACTTGTTCGAAACAGTTCATTCTGACTAGTTTATTTCTAACATACATTCCTAATTTTATCGATCGGTCTTTTCGGGAGCTCAACTCGGCATTTAATTTTCGAGTCGTGAGTGTTTGTTTACTATGGCGGCGTCTTACGGTCATGCCCAACCGGTCTCAGGCTGTTTTGTATTCCTCTTTTTCGAGAGATTCCTGTAAATGCACGCCACTTGAATCTTCCTATGTTGATTAATTAAAAATACGAATATTATAGAAAAAAAGTTGATAAATCTTTTAAAGTAACAACCACTGGCGTTACAACTTCCCAGTAATATAAAAATATGTCCTTTTCGAGTTGTACTATTTTGAACATGTTCGAAACAATTCATTATGTTCATGCTATTTTAAACATGTTAATTTTTAACTCTATCGAATAAATAATCTTGGCAGCTCAACTCGTGTTTAATTTTCGAGTTATGAAGTATTTGTTCCTCATGGCGTCTTGCAACCAAGCACAACCCGTCTCATGGTTGTTTTCTATTCCTCTTTTTTGAAGAATTCCTGTAAATGCACGTCACTTGAAGCATCCCATTTTTATTTATTAAAATACAAATATGTATTTGTTAAAAATGTTGTTGACAAATATTTTAAAGTAACAACCAATGGTGTCACTACTTCCCAGTAACGTGATTATACATCCTTTCCGAGTTGTACTCCCACCTGACGCAAGTTTTAGACTTAGCCCTTCCCATTCCCCGGTTGTTCCTTCCAAATGCCCCCAATCTGTCCCCGACAGTCTCCCGGACATGTGCCCTGTCTCCAGATTACCAGTTCCTGTCTCTTCCCGTCTCTTTTCGTAATCCTCTTCTGATGTTACATGTCTTTCAAAATTAACTTCTTACAGTTTCCCAAATTTTAAGTAATTGCACGAAATTAAAAGACCTTACTTTTATTTCATCCAATATAAATTGATAACGCTTTTTAAATACGGCTCGCTTTTTCGTTTGATTTATTGCTGTCTCCCGAAACATGGATGGAAAAGTTTTATATTTGTTTATTTCGGGTCCCAAAAATGTTCTTGTATGTCTATTTATTTTGAATCCTGTTTCAATTTATTCGATAGCGTCACACAATTTTATACGACTAAATACAGCCTTTTATATGTGTTAGTACAATGATTATTGAATTTATTCGATTACATTTCTAGCATCCCATTTTATTAATAACACACATTCATAACATACCGCCATTTCACTATCGGGGTAGGATGGAGCAGGAGACTTTTCTATCTCGACACACATCCTTCGTATTTTCTACATCCATACACTTCATACAACTCCTACAATTTCTTTGACTTTGTACGTTACCTTCATTCAAAATATCATTCTCTTGATATAACCACAGTTTTCTTGTTATTCCTCTACTACAAATTCCACTCATATTTGCTCTATAAATATTCGGTTTATTAACAATTATACAATAAAATGGGTTTACTATAGATTTAAGGGTAAATAGAGTGCAAACCAATGAAATTTATGTACATGCATAAGATATAACATACATACAAGCAGACTAGTGAGATAAAGTTTACACAACATATGAACATGCATATGAAAAACCCAATGAACATAAAAAAAATAATAAATAACAATTTATGAGAGATAAGAAAGAAAAAAAGACAAATTTCATAATACGAGTAAATCAACAGGCACTACACAGGAATGTCTAATTGATGAAAGCGTCTGATGAATAGATAGTCTTTCACTCAGCTTCTATGTTTGATAATAATTTTATAATTATAATAATCATGACAATTCACATAGCACCGTTTAGATGGCAGATTATCCTCAAAAAGCACCCCGGATAATCTCATTGGTGGCACATATTACATTCTCCCTCATTCTTGCCATTCGATGCCTCGTGAAGGCCATAAACTCATACGTTCTGCCTTCTGCGAACATGACAGATACTTTGCTGTAACGCGAGTAGTCAAACATATCATAATTCGGTACATTATAATTTATTGCACTTTAAGTTTTTTTATGGTGGCCTTTTGTAATTGTGCTATAGTTTGCATGTGTGCATAATCCTATGGAAGAATTTAAATAGGATTTTTTATTGTACGACATCCATTTTATAACGGTCTTTTCATATTTTTTAATCTATAGAACAATTTGTTTTATCGGTTCTAAAATTATACGCTAAACAAATGGGGGGAATTATAAAAAGTTGTAAGTTCCAAATTATTGAACTGGTTTTATCTATTGTAGCTTTCGTTGTGCAATATTCACATAACGTTTGGTTCTTAATCCACAGTATCACAGAGCAGAAAATTTAGAAAGGTTTCTTTGTAGTCATTTTTCCCTTGGTAAGTTTTCTGCGGCTTTCCTACCAAATATTTTTTTCTGAATAAATGCAGATGCGAGAAACTATCTAATAAAATGACTTCAGCTCCTACGTTTTTATCCTTACATTCGACTTGTTTTCTTCTGTCAATAATAGTGGATCTAAGTCCCGAGTTGGGGCACTCTTGAGAGGAGATTGCACTTTAAACGACGCTTTATAAATTATCCATTTTTAATTATTATTAAAATTTTTGATAAAATATGATTTCTAAGTGTAATCAGCCTGAAATATTTCGAGACTCGAACAAAGAATATTGGAATGTTTCGAAAGTATGAAATACTAGATCACCGCACTAATCAGTGCGGTGATCTAGTATTGTATATTGAAATACTAGATTACCGCACTGATTAAACAAAGTATGAAATACTAGATTACCGCACTGATTAAACAAAGTATGAAATACTAGATCACCGCACTAATCAGTGCGGTGATCTAGTATTGTATATTGAAACACTAGATTACCGCACTGATTAAACAAAGTATGAAATACTAGATCACCGCACTAATCAGTGCGGTGATCTAGTATTATATATTGAAATACTAGATCACCACACTGATTAAACAAAGTATGAAATACTAGATCACCGCACTAATCAGTGCGGTGATCTAGTATTATATATTGAAATACTAGATTACCGCACTGATTAAACAAAGTATGAAATACTAGATCACCGCACTAATCAGTGCGGTGATCTAGTATTGTATATTGAAATACTAGATTACCGCACTGATTAAACAAATTATGAAATACTAGATCACCGCACTAATCAGTGCGGTGATCTAGTATTATATATTGAAATACTAGATTACCGCACTGATTAAACAAAGTATGAAATACTAGATCACCGCACTAATCAGTGCGGTGATCTAGTATTGTATATTGAAATACTAGATTACCGCACTGATTAAACAAAATATGAAATACTAGATCACCGCACTAATCAGTGCGGTGATCTAGTATTATATATTGAAATACTAGATTACCGCACTGATTAAACAAAGAAATGTTAATTCACAATAAAGAAATGTTAACATGCACAAACGTAAAAAAATACCTTATCTGCCAAAATAAAATCTTAGTACGAGTATTTCTTCTCTAACTAAATAGATGAACGTTGTCTTACTGTAAAAAGAATGTATTTATATTCAGTGAGACAACAGAAAGAATTTCACTTTGAGACCAACCGTTGCATGGAGAAAGGATATGAAACTTGTCTGTACGGGATGTTTTAAATTGAATTACTGTAAGGTAGTGTATACTATACGTGTATACAGTGCTCGCAGTTGGAATGATTGTATCACGTAGTAAGAATGCAACATCTGAAAATGCTGCACATGAACTCAGAGCCGAGACAGTACACTGGTCCTGTGCGCGATATATGAAGGGTGCTAAAGTTGGTCCAATATAAATATGGTACTCCTTCTATTTTTGTCAATAGTATTTTAGTAACTATAAAATGGGAGTAAAACGTAGAAGTGGAAAAATAATGAGAGAACCGAATAATGCTGTAGAAAGACGTACTTTAAAATGAGTACACAGTGACAAAGTATGACAGAGATTAGGGATGAATGTAAACTTAAGGCTGATGTGTTGAGTAAGATGAAGAAGAGCACACTGAGATAGTGTGAGCATATGGAACGAATGAATGAAGAAAGATATAAAAAACATATATAAAGTGCAAATGTAAGTGGAAGGCGTGTGACAGGAAGACCAAGGAAAGTATTGTTGAATTAAGTGAATAATGTTCTGTAAGAAAGAAACGTAACATAGAAAGTCAGATAAATTGTAGAAGTTGTATGGATGTAGAAGAGGCCAAGGATGTGTGTCGAGATAGGAAAGCTTGGCGATCTATCTTCTCTGCTTACCCCGATAGGGAAATGGTGTGATGATATGTAGGTTTGTATTATATCTGTGACCATATTATCGTGTGAAAGAAGTCTTAGTATACACATACATAAATACTGTCACGTTGTTTTCCTGCTTGAGTAGGTAGAGAAGATACAGCACCAGATTTTCCTATCTCGAGACATATATTTTGCTTCTTCCACATCTTACACCTACATAATTTAGCTCGTCTCATTACTTTTACATGTTCACGTTTCATTCCCATATGTCAAAGATGTCACTTAAATTCTATCTAAACAGATTAAAAATAGTCATAGTCTGGTCTAAATGCTAATTTCTAACCTTAAAATTGTTATGATTTGTATTCAGAGTCTGACCTCATGCGCTTCAAACATTAAAGTTCGATGATACCACATAACTTCCTTATTTAAGAAAGCTGTGACAATTTTTTTACAAAACTTCACTTTACTATTTTTTTCAGTAAAAAAAGTAAAGTTTTAGTATTTACTGTTACTACGAGTATCATTGGACTTGGAAAGGTTGTCTTATATGGCTATTCTCTCTATTGAACATTTGATTTGGAACAAAATCAATTTCGATACAACTTTTGATTGTTTTGGAAGCTTAAAAAATACATTTAGATATGTTGTTTTTTAATTAAAATCCATTGATTTATATTGTGAGGTTAAGTTATGATACTTCCCCAATTTTCAAGAAAAGGGAAAATCGAAACTGAAAAATAAAAAGCACCATTTTTAAATTAGAGAAAATATTACAATTTTACCGATAATATTTGGAAAAACATTTTATTGTGGGGGCGTGTTTTCGAATACTGGCCCGAGGCGCCAAAATACCTTATCCCAGCTCTGCGTGAACTATACAAATAATGGTAAATATCTTTGTTCTACGTGAAAAATATTTTTCCTTCTTAGCTTATGTTTCTTCTTTTCAATCGCATTATTTTCAATACATTTCAATATGGGGTTTGCTTTGCTAATCTTCGTTATATCCTGTGTGAGAAAGTGTATGGGTGTGGAGGAGGCTAAGGATGTGTGTCGAGATTCTGGCGCTCTATCTTCTCTGCCTATCACGATAGGGAAATGGCGTGATGTTATGTATGTTTGTATGTAGGTCTTGTTTGGCATTTCTGGAGGCTTTTAAATCGTTTAGTATCACAACCAGTCATTGGCGTTTGGGTCTGAATCTATAATCAGAGACGTTATTATTTAATTGTGAATTTTAGATTTGTTTTTGAAGTTTTCTTTCAAAATATCCAAAGCATCTCAATTTATTCTTATGAAGGTTTTCAGCTATGTCTCGCACACCGAGATTACCAAGTATTTATAAATTTATTTGACACTTTCATGCAAATACATTTGGCGGACTTATTGCTTTAAAGCAATTTCTTCCAATTTATTTTTTAAAACATTTGCTCCATAATTATTATTGGTGTTCATCACCTTGTCTTAAGCATAGTGCAAAAAACCATATTTGAAAAAAAAAATCTGAAACAAAAAAGAGTTAAGGATGAAAATTGTGTGGGATTCAAAGAAGATGCATATTTTAAGATACATAATGCTTCTTTAGTTTATTTTTAAATATCGATGAGGATGTATCAATTGTATTTGTTACAAATTTTATCTGTTTGTTGGACACTGCACATCCACCTTAACAAATATACGATAATTCTTAGAGTAACAATACAAACAATTCCTGGCGGACAATTCCTCGCGAAACAATTCTTCGTGAGACGATTCCTCGCGAGACGACTCATCACGAGACGAATCCTCGTGAGACATATCCTCGCCTACAGTTAATTTCTCTCTAGGCAATTCTTCGACGATAATTAATTATTCGCGAGACTATTCCTCGCATACAATTTATTCCTCGCGAGACGATTCCTCGCGAGACGATTCCTCGCGAGACGATTCCTCGCGAGACGATTCCTCGCGAGACGATTCCTCACGAGACGATTCCTCGTGAGACAAATCCTCGTCTGGAGTTAATTTCTCTCTAGGCAATTCTTCGACGACAATTAATTCTTCCCGAGACTATTCCTCGCAGATAATTTATTCCTCGCGAGACGATTCCTCACGAGACTATTCCTCGTGAGACGAATCCTCGCCAACAGTTAATTTCTCTCGAGGGCATTCTTCGCTGACAATTAATTCCTCGCGAGACTATTCCTCATAGACTATTGAATCTTCGCGAGACTATTCACCGCGAGTAAAATTTTATAAAATTAATATATGATATATTATCTATTTACCCTGGAAACTATTTGCATTTAATTTTAAATTAATACTTATTTGATCTTTCTTTGTTACTTGCCCTTTTAGTTAATTTTCGTAGGTCGGTAGGTATAATATAATTTTCTGTTTTCTATCAACTCTTAAATAATAATAGAAATCTTGTTTAAAAAAATATTATATATCTTCGCGTCGCGATTTGTCAGTCGTTGTTAAGCGTTCTAGGGGCAGGGACGACGCTCTACAAAGCCGAAGTTAGCCGATTATGGCCGACAGTCTCTTTCTTAAGCCCGATGTGAATTACTTATCGCCGGGTACTGTACATCTGTTTTCAATTATGAAATGTGTTTCTCCGTAACCAATTTATTTTCCTTTCCCCATCTTGGGTGACGTTTGCAAATATTTTGGTTTAGTATTTTTTTTCATTAGATATATTTTTAGTGCTTTAAATATGTTTAAGTCTTTTTCATGGAAATAACTTTGTAACCTTTCACACACAAATTGTCATTAATTTGCGTAATTCTTGTCTGGTTGGTCGGAAGACATTGGATTGGCAGTAAAATCGGCGTTTGTACATTTTACAGCAAATCGTACAAATAAATAAAAAAATTAATAAAGATATAATTATTTTTACTATTTTTCTTTGATAATAGCAACACCATAAAGTAAGGTACTCTCTTTATGATCAGGCCTCTGATACCAAATTTCGGCCGATCATATTTCATTCTTTATAGCTTCACCATCGGCAAAGTAAGGAGGGACATCGGAATAATGGACAGTGATAAATCATATCCGAATAAGAAAACACCGAACCGGAAACGAAATAAATTCGGTTAAATAACTTACTCGGTTTGTGATGATGTAATTAAGTGTAAAGTATTGAGGCTTTATACCTATCATCACGCCATGCTCCTTTCGGGGTAGACCGAGATAACAGATCTCCACGTCTTTCTATCCACGTATATAATATAGATCATAAATAACCTCTGACGCCTAGTTGTTAAGATGGTTGTCTTCCAACCTGGGTTTTGGGGATAGTACGAGTAGATTCGATTCTGATTTGTACTTTTTTTCCAATGCGATTCCTGTCTGGTTTTTAATTAAGGCATAGTTTACATATTTTTCGAAAGAGTAACAAAATGATATACTAATTCTTGTCTTGCCCACGACCGTATAAACATCTTGTTATATATGCTCTTCTTTTTCTCATACTTCAAACCTTTTCCTCAGTCTAATTTTTTTCAACGATTTCCTAGGGGTACCTTTTCCTTGTTATCCTTTAATTTCAAACATATAAATGTTTTTTTAAGTCTTTCGCAGCTCACTCTTTTAAAGTGAGTTGCGAAAGGCTTCCAACGTCTTTTGCTTACAACAAGCGTCTCTAACAAACGTTTATCTTTTATCCGATCATTCCTTACTCTACTATGCATTGTAATATTGGATAATCTTCGAAAACCACACGTTTCTACTGCATTACTTCTGCTCTTTTTCAATACACAGTTTTCGCTTCGATACATCTATGTGGGCACTAGCACATAACAAATGAACTCCGTGACCTGATGGATAAGATGCCTATCATTTCAAGATCTGAGTGTCTTGTTCCACAGTAATCTCGCATTTGATTCTCACATAGAACTTATGTGCAATTCAGTTTATAAAACTCTAGGATTTGTAATAAGAATCTCTAAGTCGTTTGTAAACCAAATGGTGCTCAAAACGCTCTTTTATTCATGGATCCGTAGCAAACTATAAAGCAATGCTAGCATTTGGAGCTCGCTGGAAGCGCAGAATTCACTCATGGTGAAGAAGTTACAAAAAAAGTATTTACCATATCTCTATATGAGTGAGTTTGGTGTCTATCCATGGCTTTATCCTACTCAGTTTCTGCTGGGAATGCTCGGATATAACTCCTTGAGCGTAAGAAGAGATCTGCGTCTCCTGGTATACGTTGTCAAACTCGTTCGAGGACCTGTGAGCTGTCCAGTATTACAACAAAGATAAGCGTTAAATGTTCCTAACAATTACACTAGACTGCGCCGGCAAGAACTATTCTCAATCACATACGCAAGAACGGGTCTTCCAGCCGCTATGCCTGTTGGAAGGTCCTTAAATCTTTTGAACGGGACTGCTTCGGATATTTACATATTTCATGTCATATTACCAAAAGCAAAAGAAAATCTTATTCTATGATTAGGGGGTTAGAAAGCACTCATCAATGTATTTAAGTGACTTTGAATAAATGTGTATCATATGTATGTGTATATATGTATGCATATATGTTAAAAAAATAATGTTAACACTTTTTGTGTTTTTCAATGTAATTGGGCTAAGCTTGTATTTAGAAAGTAAATAAATAGCCGCGGGGCTGATTTCTACTGGTACTTGATTTTTAAAGGTTTTCAGTCTGTTTAACACTAAATATGTATTTAAAAAAATAATGGTTGAAAGGGATTATTTCATAGCAATTAGCCCATCAGGTTGCACTGCATACTACAAATGTGTAATACAGTACTGTGTACGAACATTTTCATGATTTGCAATGGATTTATTGAAGAAAAAAATAGTATTTAGTGCACCATTCACTTTAAATGTTCATAACATTTCTGCGACATTATTTGGTAGATAAAATATGTTTTAAGCTTTCGCGGTTCTTCGCACCAGAATAATAAAGTCTTTCGGAATACCATGTGGTTTGGCTTATGATACCGATGTTTCTGAATACCATGTGATTTGGCTTATGATACCGATATTTCGAAAACTTTTCGATTTTCATCTTCAAATCCTGTTTGTAGTTATGGCAAAGTTGAATACAAACAAGCCCTGGAGATGAAAACTGTAACGTTTTCGAAACATCGATATCACAAGCCTAACTACATGGCATAACACTCCGAAAGACATTATGCAACTGATACTTGCAAATATTCTTTAACTTTGTTTTTCTCAAATAAATTTCAGAGTTATAAAATGCTTTTTTATCTGAAAATAATTTCAAACAAAAACTTTATTTTTACTTCTGGAAAACACGTGAATGATTATTTATTATTACTAATGAATATTTATTATTACTGATGAGTATTTATTATTACTGATAAATATAAATTTAGTTTGACGATCATAAAAGTCCCATTTTCTAATAAAATGCGTCTTATTTACTATATTTCACAATAATTCAAATTCCTGCATACGCCGTTAAACTTTTCACATTTTTCACGCTCCGTTAATTTTTTCCGCACTGGCAAAAAATATACATAGTATCTGTCCCTGCCTAGGTCACTAGGGATTCCCATCACTACCGTTTTTATTTCTCTCTGGAAACATTGACGGTGTGTTTTCATTATTCACCGCTAGTTGGCGGCTAAAAAATAAACTTCCTATGGGATATGCTGAATGAATATAATATTTTCTGATAAAAATAATATTTATTTGGCCTTTAATATTTCACGCAATATTGAAATAATAAAATCCTTGTCACTGAATAAATTGCAAGATTTTATAATGCTCTTTTATGCATAATACGTATACACACTTTGGTCACTTAAAAATATTACCCGCGCCAATAGTCTGGGGAATAGTGACGTCCCTCGTGGCCTAGTTAGTAAGACGCCAGATGTCACAACCTGAGGGTTGTGGGTTCCACCCCAGTTAGCACTAATTTTTTGAAAAAGGGTTTCTGTCTGGTTTTCACTTAAGGCATGTTTAACACCTTTCCGGTTGGTTGGAATAGATACCGCCTCCAAGTTGTACTGTATATAATGAAAGTGTAATATAATGCAATATTAGACTTGATATTCATTATCGGCATCCCGGTATACTTTCAGACTTCATTCTAACTAAATTATTTAGTGGCGCGTATGAAATGTCATTTATTAATTAAAAAACAAAGCCTTTTTCGTGGTAATCTTTCAGTTGTTACCATATTTCAGTATTTGTACGTTGATTAACAGATTATGTAAAAATTCACTTGAAAATCTACGCAAAGTATAATATATTGTCACTGACCAAAGGCGGTGATTTCCGAAAATTACCTCATTATATAATACCTTCTATGATAGTTCTATACGGATATATTATAATATATATATATCCAGCCTCACTAGATTCTAATACATTTCAGTTCTTCTTTTTCTTCAACAGCAAAATCGTGAGTGAGTTTATATATTTTTCTCTCTATTTTTTTTAACCTGGCGAGTTTATTGCCATGTGGCAATCTCTTCCAACTTTATTCTTTATTCTCTATAGCCGAAACTTTGTGCAGTTTTTCAATAGTCATAGGTCTTTCGAATGTGTACATTTAGAGAAATGGGGATCCAGAGAAAATAAATATGATCAGTAAATATCAGAACTTTAATTGACATTTTTTGTGAAGTGATCAAAGTTTTGATTGGCTAAACGGTCGAAGTTAGGACCAACTTGTAAGGCCAGTACTTTTTGACAGTTTTAATGTTAGTAGTTGATCGCATACAAACCACGTGTTAAATTAGAAATCTTTGATGCGTTCTTATAGTGTGATCAGTCTAATATTTGTAGCTTTAGTATTGTGTAAATAATTCAATATTCAAAGTAAAGTATTTGTAAATAACAAAATGTATGCGTCAACAAGCAGAATATTGTTTACAAAGGATACAATATTCAATGAATATTCGTATATGTAAATGAAAATATTGTTTCAAATCTTATACAAATTTGTATCTTATAAAAAAAAAACAAACCAAATTGAAACGAAATGTTATGTTTAAATTGGCATTGCTCAAGCAAATAATGGATTCACAATAATATTGGAAATATAAATATAATTCTTCTTTTTGTCATACTAAGGTTGTATAATCTAACATGGCTGGTAATACCAATATCTAAACTGGGTTAAAAATATAACAGGATATCTCCGAGCACCGTTTCCATGGTTGAGGTCGATCATTATACTCGCATACGTCTAGTGTCGGGCAAATATTGTAACTAGACGAACTCTTTAACCAGATTAAGATTTTTTTGGTTATTACTGATAAACCTGAAAACCCCATGATAAAGACCTTAGTCATATTAACAAGGACACGGAGATTTTCATACTCCAAGAGCGCTTCTGTTTTGTCTCTTTTTATGTGCGCAGTAAAATATCGAACGTATAAATAATACGTGACCAATAAAAATATACTTATTAAGTAGTAAGACAAAATAAATGTGTTGTATCATAACGGAATAAGTATATGGATGTAGAGAAATATGAAGGAATTATGCCGCGTTAAGAAAATGTAGCGCCTTTTTTTTTGTCTATCCCCATAAGTGAACGGTGTGATGGCATATATTAAATTAAGTATGAATAATCAAGATATTTCTCCTTGATTAGGTTATAAGTATAAAAAGAGATTAAGATATTTAAATTCCAATTGTTGAAATTAATTACTTTCTTATTTTAACAGAAATAAATAATTGTAAGTGATCTACTGAAAATTTATACTAGACTTAGCAAGTCATGAAATTTTATTTCTTAATTTCTATTAATATACCTATGATGACCTTTTGTATGTGATAATACATATATATTTCTGTTTGACAACATATTGTACGAGTATGTTAGTGTTTTGATTGTGTTTACGTAATATTGTTGTTGCATTTTGTATTTCTGAGAAGAATACACGGGGGGACAATATATGGTAGAATACGGAACGAAACGATCAGGGGTGAATGTAGGCTTAATGATGATGTATTAAGTAAAATGAAAAAGAGCACTCTGAGATGATTTGGACATGTGGAACAAATTTAATAAAGAAAACCTGAGAAACCAATATACAGTGCAAATCTGATTGGGATCCTCTATAATACGCATTCTATAAAAGTGACTAGTCACTATATATGGTAGAGGCCCATCCGCAAGTGACTAGTCACTATATATGGTAGAGGCTCATCCGCAAGTGACTAGTCACTATATATGGTAGAGGCCCATCCGCAAGTGACACATGATCGAGAGTTCGATCTTGTTTAATCTTATTATATTAAACCATGGTCTCAAAGCGAATATTGCTAGATTGATATATCAAGAGCCTTTATTTATACCAGTTATATTCGAATCTAAAACCTATTGGCGCTAAGTACCGTATTTCCTTTTATTTACTCGTAAAAATTTAATCTGGCTGAGTGTACTTAGAGATGAATGTGAACTTAAGACTGATGTATTAAGTAAGATGAACATTCTGAGATAGTTTAGGAACGTAGAACGAATGAATACATTAACAAAACACACGAATGAATACATTAACATACAGTGCAAATGCGAGTGGAAGGCGAGGTAGATCAACAAAAGTATGATTGGAACAAGTCTACGATATTTTGAACGAAGGAAATGTAAAATGTCAGAGAAATCGTAATAGTTGTATGGATGTAAAAGAGGCATAAGATGTATGTCGTCGCGATAGAAAAGTCTTGCGATTTCTCCTCTTTGCCTGCCTCACCAGGAAAACGGTGTGATGACGTATGTATCTTGTATTTTTGTATTAACTCGCACTCTGAATTATGATTGTTATTCGTAAAAATTGTTAATAAACGAAATCGTCCGTAAATGAATAAATAAATAATTTAAAATGCCGAAATCATCACCGTTATAATATCGTAACAGAGAAAATGGTGTGAATGCTAATGGTGAGCCCCTGAACGTCAAGTTAAATACATTTTGACCGATTGCCCCGGCAAACATTACGTTTTTAAAAATAAACTTTTGGCCATGAAGTGAGACAGTTTTATTTATAGCCAAGGATACTCGTAAATCAGCGGAACTATGGAGCATAATGGACGGATTGTTCTTTGTGGGAAACCTTTTTATTCAATTCGCGCTCTGAAACCGAGGACATTGCATAGAGGGAGCGTGCTTGTACATTCACTTGCTGAAACCATAATATTTTTCCTTTTTATCGAGCTTATGAAAAAAAATATTAAGGAACAAATAATAATGCGTATTGTGTTCATATTGAACAACAAAAATATAAAATATGAATGGGAGGGTTGGACGTAGCAAAATATCAACGAGAGCAAGACAAATGCGAAAAAATCCACTAGAATTAATTGTCTGATTAACGTCATCCAATGTAGAAAGTCCATTTTATGTAGAATATTTTGACCGGTGCAGGAAAATGGAAATAGGTACATCCACAAAAACACTGATTGGTGTTTTATCAGGATTAAAAGTAGTTTGAGCGTTAAAATCAAGAATATTCGACTGAGTAGGTCAGGTATTTGTGTGTTAAGTGAGTCTTAAGTACTGGAATGGATGCAACAGCAATTGGCAGGAGACTCTTGGGAAACCCATGCTTATGTGGGTTGGAAGGTGTTAGAAATGAGAGACAACACAGAAAAGACTAGCTAGAAGCGAAAGTAAAGTCAACTTTAGGGGCTCATGGCCTATTTAGTACTATTTAAGAATTGAGATTAACCATTCAACATGTGAAATATGTGAGTTATGACGGTTAGTAATAAGAAACTTAGATACTATGAAAATGTCGACAATTTTATCTATAAAAGCATTAAATAAAAAATGGAGGTTGTGAAGCAGAAATTCGGAGATAAATTGGTATGGCAAAATCTGCAATAAGAGAAAATATATTATATATAATAGATATTTCGAGATGTAGTATTGGTGCTCGTGGACTGCAATACGCACCGACTTGTCCATCCTCCAGGATCTGCAGGAGATAACTAGTTCCTCATTGAGTGCTGTAGTCATAGGTCAGGACCCGGATGAATGGAAGCAAGTCATATGCTAAGTTCCAGATCATCAGGGAACTATGACTCTTAGACATGAGCAACACGACCAAGAAGAAAATGAGAAAATAAAGATTCCTTCTCAAATTCTTTTTGACCAAATGACGATGCTGATACGAATTTTACCAGCTGATATACTTAAAAAAATTGGTATACGATAATTTGAATTAATATTTTTTGTCCAAAATGCATTATTTTTTTTACTTTGGAAGCACACCACACGAATATAAAAAAAATTACTTATAATATTAAATTTATATTTAAATTTACTCAAATCTATCCGCAGCGCTCTGAAATTCGGTCGAAGTAGAAAAAACACTTTAAACACATGTCGCCCAAATAGCACATTACTGCCGAAATAATTTAGATAGTTCTGATTTTAAATAACAGATGTCACACAATTTTTTTGACTTTTGCAAATTAAATTATGTGTGCGCTGTAATAATTAAATTATAAAATTTAAATCAATTATTTTCATCCACGTCCTGTAATGAAATTAATTGATTTAAATTTTATAAATTATACTCGCAATAAATAAATAATTATATTCGCATAATTATAATAAATTCAATAAATTATATTCGCAAGTGAAAATTTTCCAATGTTGGCATTTAGCTGTTAGTTGTTATGTCGGAGCGATATTGTTGTGTTAAATGCGATCTTTCGAAAAACTTTTTTGTTTTTTTGAGAATATATACATAAATTATAAGTTTGTTGTCTTCAAGTACCGTTTTATAACACAACAGTTCAGACACGTTTTAAAAAACGATTAGACCATGCATGTCAATGGTTAATCTTTTAGTTGTATCATATTTTCATATCTCTCTTAAATGTATCTTGCTTTTCCCCCTTTCTTACGCTGTCCTTTCTTCTCTCATATAAGTCTGGGCTCACATTTCTGTTTATCTTTTTATATACTCAACATTCTGAGTAATTTGGGTCACGGTCATCCTTTCTTGTTCTATATTATTCACGTAAATAGTGTAATAATATAAAGAAACTATGACAATGTGCAACCTGAATATCGCGTATAGCTTTTCCAAAGATGAAAGCTTTATTTTCATCTCCCAAATACATATTTTCATATCTCTTTTCATCTGAATCTTTTGATATACTTTCAATTTGCAATTGGTTTGCGTTAATTCTGTAAATTATGATTTCACAATTTTTATATATAATATTTTTGAATTGGATTACACTGTTGTTGTATATAGTGGTGGGCTTATTGCCGTATGGCAATCTCTTCCAATCAACCAGTTTTTAAAGAAGTCCTAAGTGAAATCCAGACTGGAATAGAACCCGCAACCCACGGATTTAAAGTCAGGCGTTTTACCTTCAAAGCCACGGAAGTAGTATTTGATTTACTTTGTCAATGAAGAGTTTAAATGCATTAGTATATATATTTATCAATAAAAAAATGGAGCTTATTCTCAACATTATTGGAGAACGTTCGCCATAGAGAATCAAAGCAGTGTCCTCCGGAAGGAAAACAAGTGTTTTATATAATATCTACAAGACAAGTCCCTATTATGATTCAAATTCCAAACATCTTAAATGAATACAAGCATTATACTGCAGTATTAAGAAATCTAACGTACTTAATAAATAAATACTTTGTATCGTTTCATATTACAAAATATTTTTTGTCTTTGATGTGGAAAGTTTCGTTTAATATTATCATATTAAAATTGACGTATATTCGCAAAAGAAGATCAAACTCACATTTGAATTATTTCGAGATAATCGAGAAGCGTGCTAATAATTTATAAGGATTTGTATGTGATATTATTTTCAAGACGGAATATTACTATGTTATGATAGTACCTGTCAACATATCCGATTTGGTGATTCAAACATATTGAAGAGCGTGGCCGAGAGATAACATTGTGTTCGGTCACAGTAATTGAGTCTTCGGATAAAGAACCACTAGAGTAGGCACGGAATTCGCAGTTCGTCATTCCATGTGTTTGCAACACTACCGCACGTGAAGAAGCAACAACACTACGACGCGTAGACAAAACTACGACGTGGAGACAAAACTACGATATATTTAAAAATATTAATCTCGATATTTCAACATATATCAGATATAGGAAATCTTATACGAAATATTATAATTAATTACGAGTATACCGAAAAAATATGTTTCGAGACTTGGGCCGTTTCTGCATATATGTGTACAAATTACATCTGGCCTTATATATGCAAAAAGCACCTAACACGCAGGACAAATATTTTAGTTTTATTTAAAGTATCGAAAAACCATAAATTAATCACGTAAAAAAAGCCTGGATAAATTCTGTATTAAAAATAACCATACAAGCGATTACAAAGCAACATGATGTTTCCTTATTTATTCCAGAACAGGAAAAATATGGAGTTGGCTCTTTTTGAAAATATTTACCCATTTGACGTTAATAAATTAAGTTTAAAAATATGCCGTTTTGAAGCCGAAGGTTTTCAAGTTCGATGTCCAAAGTTCTTATTTCTTACAAGGTGAAAAATTTTATTGAGCAAAAAATAAAACCAATATAAACGAAAAGACGAAATATTTAATTAAGATTTTAAAATATTTTTAATATTATCGAGAATCAAAATACGTTAATGTAAGAATATCTTCAAAAGCACCCCTAAAAATAAAAATAAACTCGACATTATGAATGCGTATGTTTGGAAACAAATGCGAGTAGCTTCCCCCATTCACAGCGGGCCATTCGCCGCCACGGCGAGCCGGGGGCGGAGTGAGTAGAGTCAACATTTGTGCACTAGCGATTTGTGTTCATTTCGTATGGAGCTTTTTACTCGGCGACTCGAGTAAAACAAATTTCGTTTGATGTTCGCCTCGAGCTAGATCGCACTCAACTCTAGTATGGGCGTGGACTGTGTACAAAACCCACTAAATGTATTTTTTATCAACTTTCGGATTACATTAATTGTATATTTTTTAAATTAAAAATGATGAAAATTCTCAAACTCATTACTGATCTTAGTAACATATTTAAAAAAATTAAATGAGTTTTATTCTTACATTTTAATTTGTATTCGAAACACCATTTCGAAAGGAATGTTTTTTCTTACTAAATGTTATATTTTTGGTACTGTATCGTCATGTTTAAGAATCAAATTCAGTGTTACAGTATTTCAGTAATTAAAATATTTATAAACTTTTAAGTTATAAAATAACAGTTTTCTTTACAATTTTATTAAATTCATTTATTGTACATTAATTATATTGTGTACCTGATAAAAATGTCATCTTGTAAAAAAATATTTAAAAAGCCTAAAAAATAAATCGATGCATGCATCCACAATAATAGACTTTCTCATTATTTTTTCTTAAATAATTTTAAGATAGCATAATACACTAGAAAAAATCGATTGATTTCTTTTGTATTGATATGGTATTTTTTTTAAGAGAATTGCGTTCAATATTTTTTATCTAAATGTACTAGTATATTTGCGAGTATATAAATATGTTATTTTAAAATTTTATAAGTAATGTTTTATAATTAAGCTGTTTCATTCACATGAAAGTCATAATAAATATAATAAGTTCTAAGTAAAAATACCTAAAGAGGTTGAAATAAAAATTCCGTTGATATATACGAGTGTATCCGACACAATTTAAGACTTCGGCAATCTTCAGTGCGTTCGTTTTTTAGTTCCACACTATAATTTTTTTTAATATAAATATCAATTTTTGTTTTCCTATTTTGTGAGAAATTTCGCTATTGTTAAACTTGATATTATTGACATATTGCTAATATTAGTCACGTGAGAATTTTATAAGTATGAACTTTATTTTGATAATCAAAAATATTATCACTGTATACTCTATTGTATTTTCATTGAATTGCCATTTAAAACGTTTTTATAAGTTTGAACTTTATTTTGATAATCAAAAATATTATCACTGTATACTCTATTGTATTTCCATTGGATTGTCATTTAAAACATTTTTATAAGTTTGAACTTTATTTTGATAATCAAAAATATTATCACTGTATACTCTATTGTATTTTCATTGAACTGTCATTTAAAACATTTATAAATAATAAACCGTTTTACAATAAACTATTATAGTAAAATGTGATTTTCAATAAAATAATAGACAATTCACTTCTGATATACAGATTTTTTGAAACGTCCTGTTTTTGCTCGTTTAACTTGTAGAACTTGGGTCAGTGATTTGGACGAAATGCCAAATAGTTTTTTATGGTTGTTAATTAACATTAAGTTAACAAGCAAATATCCCAAAAAAATTCTAGACAGAATTATTATTACAAAGACAAATTATCAGTTGTTATTCTAGTATAAATATTTATGTTTAAAAAAAAACAGTTATTTTAATTTTCACAGTACTTATTTTTACTTCTAATATACACTTTTCCACCTTTATCTTTAACATAAATTCTCTTCTAATATATTTTATTTCGTTTCCTCAACAATGCAGAATTAGGACGTTTAAAAATATGTATATCTTAAATCAAAGGGTTTTGAAAATTATCGCTTGTTTGTGCGGTGTTCGGCGATATCTCCAGTCTATCCCCTACCCATACCTCCGTAGTTGGCAGGGCCGTGTTCCCAATCAAGGTCAACCTGAGACTGCCCTAGGGCCTCTTTTCAGAAAGGACCAGAGAAATAAATATTGACGTCGATAAAAATCTTTTACGACCGTATTAAATTATTTGGAACAATAAGAAATGGATCCAGTTTGACACAAAGCATATGTAAGATTAGTAATAGCCCTGAAAATGTTAACTGTATAAAAATATTTACTATCTCAACTTCAATTCTTAAACGTTTCCTGGAATGTTGCACACATACTGATAAATATGAAAAATCATGTTTTAAATTCTCGACCCTCTTTCTATTTAATTGAAAGCAAGGATGATCACTTTAGGACGAGAAACTCCCAAACATCACCTTACGACTAAAATTCACATTTTATACGAAATCAGTAGGAATACCTGGCAAGCCTTAAAAGGTCATACATAATCATAATAATGATTTGTATTATGAAAATGAATATGCACAACTCTGTTTTTTTACTAAGAGTATCAGGATTATATGGTTAAATTAAAAAAAGAATTAACCATATAATCCTGATATAATTAAAAAAACCGTTTTAATACTAACAAATGTAGATTTCAATATCAATTTCTAAAATGTTTTGGCCGAAAATTTTTAAGAATTTAAAAATATTCTAAAGGACTTAAAATGGGGATTCCCCTAAAATTGATGACTTGCTACTAACTAATTATATAGCATTAATAATTTTCCTAATGTTGTGTTGTGACCACGCTCTTTAATATATTTACATCACCAAAGTGTAGTAACATACAAATCAATGAAATATATTTTGACGACATGAATCAGTGCAAATCATACTTGTTGAACTCTCGACGCAAATTATATATTTTTTCATAACAGCTGTAAGATAAACGATAAGTAGTATTAGATAAAAGTGACTCATTGAAAGGGAGAAAGCGAAGAGTGAGACATTTTTGGATGTCTCTACATAAGCATGTGAGTGAATAACTGATGCGAACGCGTTATGAAAAGTTGTTAGACGTGATTTTGATGTGGTTGGTGATTTTATGATACGGTTGGAGTTGTATGCGTGATATATTGAGAGTTAAGTGTTTGTTAAGACGTAAATGTAGAGTGCGACTGTTTTAACGGTGTGTTTTAGTTTTTATGATGAATGTGTGAAATTTGTGATAAAAGAATGAGATCATCTCGTCATAAGTTTTGCCTAGCAATGTGGCTCTATATCCACAAAATGGAGATTTTTTTCTAACAATATTGTATACTTGTACTCGACGATTTACCTTTTCATTAAAACGAAGTAAATTTTAACTGATGTATTATTTATATTGAAAAAAGTGTCCATAAAGTAAGGTTCCGTTTTATAATAAATATGAACATAATATGTAAAAGCTCTGTTATATTAAAAAGTTGCTTTGGAAAAATATTGATTTCCACAGTTGAACATTGGAGGCAGTTGCATAGGCTCATAATTATTTGAAAGGTGCCCGATATTTCAGTGTATCCTAGGGCCCGTAAAAGGGGTAAAACGGCGCTGAGAGTTGGTAGTGGGTGAGGAAGGGGACTGAGTAGCGGTTGTGGGGATGTAGTCAGGATGGTGGGGGGCAGAACCATGAGGCGGCGGGCGACCCAGAAAGCGGTGCGGGTATCGATCCGCGGCATGACCCTGGCAGGCCCCCACCACCGTCAGTTTCTAACCCCTCCATTGCCCCGACCTACCCCCACCCACACAGAGCTCTCACTCCACGGCCAGCCTCACAGCGGGTCGGAACCCTGCCTGAATTGGAGGGAATTGCGTTTCACTTTGCCAAAATACTGAAACTACGTAGCGATGCGCACTACTACGTTTTGATTCCTTCAGTTATACTGAAACAAACCAAATTTTCTTAAAGGAAAATCAGTACATTTTTTCAATAAATGTATATTAATTATGATAAAATACTTTACTCGTGTTACACCATATTACAAATTGTTTTCGGTGCTTTGTTCACAAACTAAGTGATGAAGAGCGTCATTACTCGCACACGGAATCATCTTGTTGAACGAATTTTCCGATATCGATTTCTTCCATATCTCGGTGAATAAATTGAGGAATAAGCTCCTAAATAAACTTTATGGGCATAACTGAGCCACTCGACATGGAAGCATTAGTTTTCATTGTTTCTGTTATTATATTATTAGAAAATTTGTTAGATGTCATTGGGTTAAACATGAATAAAAAAATAAATTTATGGTTTGATAATTTAGAATCATGTTCATTCGTAAGGTTTCCAAATTGATATGCGGATAAGTTGAGGAGCATGGAAGAGAACACTGTTTTCGCTTCCATTATTTAATATTTTGGATTCAGAACTATTGGAATAGGTACTTAACTCAAAGTTCGTCGTCGTAGGTATTGATAATACTACCTCACGCGGGGAGGCAAAAAACTTGCATACGTAAATCTCGTAAGAGTTTTGTTACCAGACACACTCTTAATCCTGTCTTTTACTTTTTGACTACCATCTGTAATCCAACGTGAAACCATTGGGAGGAAGAAAAGAGTTGATATATGTAAGTGAAATATTTAATAATTGAAATGCATTGGGTTTAATTTTTGTTTTGACATAATTGTTTTACTGAAGGAACAACGAAAGTCTTGAGAATCTGGTGATGATGGGAACAGTTGAGAAAAAATGTATACGCGAAAGCTATTCAAGCTAGACGGACCAATAAGGGTTTTGTATTACACTTTTGTTGTATACAGTACAACCTGGCCGCTTTATTGCTGTGTGGGAATATCTTCCAACCAATCATAAATATGTTAAGGTGTTAAGTTAAAAACAGACTGGAAACCTTTTTAAAACAATGTGGAGACCAATGAGAATGCAAATCATTATTTTCCGATTTGTCGACTTATTTACACATAACAATATTATGACTAAATCCGCATGTGTTACTATTACATATCGGAAAATCTACAAAGGTTTCTAAGAAGTTCGTCTTCCTTGGTAAGTTCTTTGCGGTTTTCATATCAAATATGTTCTTCTGAACATATTTAGATGCGGGGAAGTACTTAATCTAATTGACTTGTCTTGCCTTCTTGGGACGTAACTTCTCGAAATGAAAGTTAAACCGTCATTGGCCTGTTGACAAAGATCTTGACATATATTGACCCGATCCTCCTTCTGGTTGACTGTTAGTAACCAGGGAAATTTGGCCGCAATGTGATGCATGTTCAAATTATCCGTTAAAATTAATTGAACTTTGCCAAACGACATTTGAATCTCATTACAAACTTATCTGATTGTTTATCGTCGATTTGCAAGAATTATTCTCTATTTCAGCGACATTTTCGGCAGTTGTGCTGCCACAGGGACGTCTCGGCTTCTCATCGTCCTCAAGTGACCGACCATTTTTAAAACACGGATACTACTTATATAATACTATTGGGCTCGACTCACGGGGTTGCATCATCGTTGTTAACCTGGGAAAGCATTGTAAGTCTAAGATGCTGTTTTTCCTAGTTTTAAACAAAATTTGATGTTCGCGCGCTGCTCGAATTTTAAATTTATCTTGGCAACCGCAGAGGGTTCAAAACACGTGTTAACAATATTGCTTGCGAAACAGATATGGATACACATAGCACAAGTATTTTTGGCAGACTGAGTCCCTAGGCTTAACGCAACTGACAACTAGAAGCATTCGTTTATACCCCTCACCATCCCGGCGACACAACTTCTGTCTGTTTCATATTAATCATACTTCGTATATATATATTTTCCTTAATATTGTTTAATCTGTCAATAATTATAAGTTCGAGTTCCGAGTTGGAACGTCTTTGAAGAAAGTTTGCTCTCTAAACGGTGATATATAAATTGACCTCTTATTATTATTACTTACTCTTCCGTGAAGGCCGTCGTCGGAGTTAATAAAACCATATTTAAATGCTGTATTCATCATAGCCCAGGATCGGTTATGATGGGGACAGGTGGTGCACCAAGTTCCAGATACAGCAGAGGACCACAACGAACAGAATTGAGCACGCGATTAAAAAGAAGATTTCTTTGATAGAAATGATAACATGAGACATGCAAAAAGTTTTGAATTATATGAAGTTTCATGTCAGAAATCAGAAAATCAAATCGAAAGCTCAAGGTTAAAAGCATTGTTATTTTCGATTTCAGTGAAATATTTATTCCGTGCTCCATTTTAAAATAATTCTATTCGGAGTATTAGAAATTTTATTAAAATCCCTTATCTTTATATTTCCCCGAGAATAATAATACTTGAAATTATGCTGAAGTAAAAGATAAGGCAGGTATGCATGTTGGTTATATACAGCTCTATAATATTATATAGCAGGGGTTCCCGACTTGTGTTCTATGGAACCCACGAAACACAAGTTGGGATTTCACGAAAGCTTTTGAACTTTAATTCATAGTTTTATATTCGTATGAAAAAATAAAATATTTTACCTTCCCGTACCTCAAAAAAAGCACGAAATAAATACCCTCCGTTCCGAACGAAAACTAAATACAGAAGTTAGTTGAATGCCATTCATGAAACTACAATTAAGTTGCCCATAATTGAACCAAGATTGTCGTTAAGTGGTAATCTCTTTCAACTTACCAGATATATCATATGTTGATGAAGCCTAAGTTAATGACAGTAACCCTTTTGCGTACCATGGGAACCGAACCCTTAACCCCTAGGTGATAATCCGGGCGTCTCACCAAACCGACCACAAATATTGTCATGTTTTTTAAAGATTAAATAAAAAATAATGTTATCTTATATATTTTGACTATCAAATCAATTCATAACTGTATAATTTACTCTTCACGTGTGTTAAAAAAGAAATGTATGGAAAAATTAGATCCATAAAATAAAATCTTTATGCATTTATACCTCAAAAATTTACTCAAATTATATAATTAAGAATAATGAATTAAACGAGGACTGTGAGTGTTTCAACTGAATGTTTTAGTATCTAGGACAAATATATATGAAATTTGTGATGAAAGAATGAGACCACCTTTCACAGGCCTTGCCTCGTGAGGTGGTTCTCTGTATCCGCAAAATAGAGGTTTTTAGCATTGTTATGCACTCGACGGTTCACCTTTCCATTAAAACGATGCCAGTTTTAAATATTTAATGTGGACCAATAGAACGTTGCACCAAATGCCTCGCTTTAAACATACGATGAATTTATTAATATACTTTTATTTCATTATGTTTTATGGAACCGTATTAAATTTTCTTTTCAAAGAAAAGTATTAAGCGCAACGTTTTCTGGACCCTTAAGCAATGACATGTGTTAAAAATAAGCAATTTTGGAGACGAAAATAAGAATTACGGAGTTACGTATTTCGTCATTGAAGATAGATGTAAAGTAAACGTTTTTGAGTCACTTATTCATATTGAATACATTTTTTTTCTTACACTTTAGATAAGACGCATTATGTGTCTAATTTCTTCTTTTTAATTTTTCAACTCAAAATGAATTAATTATATACGAGAACCTTTGCAGGGAGAAGTCCCCACTCTCCCCCCCCCTCCTTTCATTCGCAACGTCTCGCTATTCATACATCTTCTCATTCATTCCGGCTAATGTAGGAACTGAGTGACGTTTCGTAGCTTGTGTGGGGTTCGCGGTGGAAAGGTGCGTGTGAAACCCTCAACTAGACAAGAATACTAAATGTCAGCGATTCCTAAATCGAGAGTCACAACATGTTATTGAGTAAGAAAAGAAAGTATGATAAAAAATCTCCATGTTCATAATTGTAAGCTTTCTATTAAAATTTGTTTGGCAGACAAAATGCGTTTTTCTATATTACAAATATTTTATTGAATAATAATATTAATTTATTTATCAAACAAAAATTTACAAACAAATGAAATCATTCCATTGTTTTATCGTTTCTCATCTCTCAAAAATGTTAATTTTAGAGTCTACGTTTTTATTGTGCTATATTTTCCATTGGCAAAGAAATTCAGTCTTACTATTGGAAAATGTGCGATTGCTTTCTTGAAAGAAGTATACGACACTGTCTAGTTGTGTTCACTTTACAGTAACTCGTTTTAGGTACTGGATAAAACTTGACACTGGCGTATATCCTTAGGGTTAATATCGGCACACTTGAGTTGCCAGGGTCGAAGTCACTTCAAATGAGCTATTGAAATAAGTATGTCGGTAACCCAGATTCATTTTGTAATTGTAAAATAAATTTTCTTATGATCAACTATTCTTGCTAAAAATTGGATGTTTTTAAATCACTCTGGTAAATGCCAAGGTTGTATTACACTTTCTTTATACACATTGTAACCAAGTGGGCTTATTGCTATATGGCAACCTTTCCAACCAATCAAAAAAAGATGTTTACGGGGCTTAAATGCAGTTTGGATTCACCACCAAAAGACCTTAAAACCAGATTGGAATTCTTTCTAAAAAAATAAGGGTTCCATCTAAAATCGAACCGTAACCCTCGGGCATGAAGACAGGTGTCTTAACAACTGGGTCATGGAGGTCATGTAGGAAAAAATAGTTTATCTTGAAACTAATTGATAAACACACAAACTTATAATTATTTAGGGTATGTCAGTCTTTGAAAAAAAAAACATTTTGTTTCAATAGGCTCCAAGAAACTGCATGTATAAAGACGACATCTTTTCTGGTGCGTTTATTTGTTGTAGAATCTTAGCTTTCAATACGACATCCCGACAGGCTATCTGATCCCTCACCTTCCCCCACCAGTCTTTGATGTTCTGTCGACACTCTCAAGTCCTGTGAGATATAGTTATCTTTACTCTGTCTAGATCTATCTAGTGGCTTCTTCTAATACTGTATTATAATATGATTTAGGGTACTGTCTTCAAGAGTTGTGAATGTTTTGAATCTCTAG
The DNA here is from genome assembly GCA_949825065.1 of Odontocerum albicorne. Lineage (NCBI taxonomy): Eukaryota > Metazoa > Arthropoda > Insecta > Trichoptera > Odontoceridae > Odontocerum > Odontocerum albicorne. The sequence goes on along the minus strand of OX463854.1, from coordinate 29,141,319 downwards.
TTTTAATTCTAGGTTTTCTTATGTCATTCATAATCAGTGGCTGTCTTGTAAACCTGCGGATTTCCAAATTCAATTTCGGTCTCTCCACATGCTACCAGTAGCTTTTGCTACCTGGTCTTGGCTCCAAAAGTTTTTGGGTATACATGCGTATCATACCACCATTTTCCTGCTGGAGTAAGCAAAGAGGACAGATCACTAGATTTTTCTATCTCAACATACATATTTTGCATTTTCGTACCGTAGTAGATGTTAAAGGAATTGTATACATGTTGTATATGTTGTTAGCTTTGCTGCCAAGACACAGTACTTTAGTGTAGTTCTAGGTGCCAGATGAAATGTGCACTTATGAATGTTAAGTGCGAGCAGGAGTGTTGAAGAAATGTTTTGGGATATACAAGTGTGGATAGGAGCTGAAAGAATTAGAAGAGAGGATAAGGAAAAGTGATCACCCTATTAGTCTCTCCACTAAGTTTAGTCTGCGGGTCCAAGCAGTTTCCGGTGTATGGTTGCTGTTCGTATAATAACAGCTACTTAGAGTAAAAAATGCAGAGTTCGAGATGTCAATGGACCATACACTCTCTACATCAGTCACCTCACTAGGATCAATGCGTGTTCTAAGACAGATTACTTACACCCACATAGTACTTATATACACACACACAATATTACTTTCAGACCTTTTTTCCACCAGATTTTTTGTGCTTGCGCTTAGAAAGTGTGTTTTATAAATTCTGAGAGCACTCTTTGGAATGATATTGTGACGAAATAACGTTTAAACGCTTAATTGTTTCCACGACTGCTAAAATAATGTGCCAGCTGTGGTGACAGAAACGGACTGAATAATGAGGTGACCCATTATTTTCTTGATGCTTTTATCCATATGATCTATTCACATAACTTAGTATAAAAAGAAATGGAGTTTTCAGTTCAGGTTTAGTGGGGATTATATCAAAAGCTTTAGAAACTCATATTCTATCAGTTGTAACTAATGTTCTTGCAAAGTTTTACATTACAAATCAAAGTATTTTAATTCTGAAATGACAAAAAAAAAATTTTTTTTAATAGAAAATTAATTCACAAAAGTATTATTTATTTCTTACGTATTCGTATATGGATCAAACCAAATTCATTAAGAAAAACATCAGAAATATTGTATGAGCATACCTCAATAATTTGTTCAACTTATCATTTATCATGATAAAATATAAATAGAGTGAATTAATTAAAATACAGAGTGCGAGTGTTTTAACTATGGTAAGTGTTTTAGTATAAAGGAAAATTACAAGTATGTATATAATATAAAATTTGTAAGGAATGAAACCACTTTGTCATAGGCCATGCCTAGTGAAGTGATACTTTATATCCACAAAATAAAGGTTTTTTAACATTGTTATATACTATACAGTTTGATAAAATAAATTACACTGTACAGTGTGTTATTTCATTAAACGATGTCAGAAGTTTTATATAACAAATTAAGGCATTTTAATACTAAAATGACGTTTTTTTATGAATTTCTTTCGTAGTACAGTGTCTTACCACAAGTTGTTTATTTTTATTTAAAATTAAAATAAGAATTGACTAATATGTCAAAATAAAATATATTAGATAATAAGACGATGTCTGAAATATTAAGGAAGGCCCAGTTTTCATAATAATATGTGGACAGTGGCCGCGGTAATGGTTAGTCTTCACGTTAAACTAGCGGGTGTCATGGGTTTAATTTTTGGTGAATCCACTTCTGTTTATTTTTCTGAAGCTTACAAGCTGTTTATCATAAATTCTTAAAGCATTTTTAGGAACACAAAAATATCGCTATAATAAAATACCAAACGAAAGGCAACAGAAAATTTAAATTTCTCAACCGTCTTAGAAGTTTAATGTCTTTATCAATTGAACTATGGATTTAATACGATAGGCTTGTTGAAGTGCAACAGCTTGAATTTTATTAATCGACAAGAACAAGGGTGTTTTCCATTTACTGACTTACTTGTAATCACACTAGATTACCACGAAATGCCTTAAGGGATTAATATGTTTAGGTCTTTGGGATTAAAAGAGAAAGCTTCGCGGCTATATTAATGGATTAAGAATAAAATTTGTTTAAAAGTATATAAAAAATCCTTTCCACTTTTTCCTTTTGTTGAAATTAACAATTTGTATTATTTGTGGATGTTATGTGATAGAAACATTTTAATTAATTGTGTTTACATAAATTAATTTCATTACGCATATTTGGCAAGCCGTGAGGTTCGATCACCAATTTTTTCTATCGCAGCTTAAATTTATTGCGTTGTCTACACCCATGCTGCTCTTCATACAGTTTTACAACATTTTCTTCCTTACCGTCTGTTTTTTTTTAATTTTCATTTCATTCGAGTGTTAATTTTAATGCGTGTCTCATTTTACTTTCATATAAATAATTATTTGTGCTGTATTATATTTTCAATTTTTACGAGTATAAATACCAAGGAAGTGTAAATTTCATAATAAATACAATTTATATTAAACAAAATCAAATCATTTTACTATTGGGTTAAGCAGATACAACTGAGCGCCATACTTTACAGAACGATATACGCCTATCATCTTATTTACTTTCATATACAAGCTTACAGCTCCTTAAATTTTTCGTACTATTTAATTTTTATTAATTCAAAATTTCAACTGTTTAGTATACACATACTTTGGTCGGTTCTCTTTTTCCTCGTTTCCCAGTAACGTTAGCATTTTCAATTAGTTTGATTAGTTTTTCACCGATTCATTCGATATGTCAAAACCACCCCAGCGTACTCATTTTCGCCCTACTTAATATATATTAGTCTTAATATACCAAGTAACAATTCACAACCTATCAATAATTGTTAAATTTAGACTTAAATAATGAAAGAAAATAATTGATGTAGTTTGTAAAGAAAAATATTTCCTTTTCATAAAACATTATATTACACTTTCCCTGTGCCCAATAGAACCTGGATAGTTTATTGCAATACAACAATCCTTTCCCTGTGCCCAATATAACCTGGATAGTTTATTGCAATACAACAATCCTTTCCCTGTGCCCAATAGAACCTGGATAGTTTATTGCAATATGACAATCTCTTCCAATTAACTAGCCAGATTTTTTTAAAAGATTTTAAGTTAAACCAGATTGGAACCATTTATAAAAATATAAAAAAAATGTGTGTTAACAAGATTCGAACCTACAACCCTCGTTTTGAAAGAAATCCGTCTTACCATTGTGGCCATGGAAATCATTTGAACTACAAACTTACATAATCTCAAAATAAAATATTTGTTTAAGAATGAAATAAATTCAATAAATAAGGATTGTTCACTTTTGATCTGATTATAATATTTAAACTTACCACAGATTTTTCATACTAGGATAACTAATTTGGAATACACATCAAATTATGGAAAAATAAACAAAATACTGTCATGGTTCTAATTTTACAACTTTTTTTTGTAAATAAAGTGTTAACCCTATTCCCGCCGGTATCAGTCTTCAGTATAGAACTAAACGAGTCAGACAGGCCATAAAAACAAAATGAGTATTGTTGAATATCCACTTACAAAATGATATCAACGCAGAGGGTAGACGCGATACCTCAGTAAAAAAGCAAAGCAGAAAATGTTATTTTTTCTGCTTTTTTTTGCTGAACATTTATATGCATATAAATATGATAAATGTTTTATAAATATGATAAATGTTGTATAAAATTAAAAGTAAATGTAAGTGTGAAAAATAAAATTAATATACAATATATTTAGAGAGTGTTGATGTGGTTACACGTGTTGTACTATTAAAATAATATATTTTTTGAATTAAATGTTTTAATTTACTTTGACTGGAAATTTGTTTCAAGCAGCAAAGGTTTTTTTTTGTTTGACACTACTATTTGATCTTTAAACATTTAAAAGTTACAAGTTTGTTTGATATTTCATTAGCTTAAATGTTTTAGTTCGTTTATTTAATCTTGTAGTATTTTCAACGATTTCCAATTGGTGATGGGGTCACGTCTTCTCTGAACTTTCTTTTAGAACACTGATGGTCTTTTCAATCAAACGCAGAAAGACTTTTTTATTTATCAACACATCACACCTTATTTTGAACAACTTTATTTGTGTATTTTCGATACGATTGTGAAAGAAACATTTGAGATTTATGAGAATGCTTATCCTTAATGAAATTTAAAAGTGGAATAAAGCAAAAATACCTAACTCAAAATAACTTTTCATCCGGATTATTATTCGAAACCCGACCTTATTTTTTTTAGTCCTACCATAATTGTTCGTCAATTTTTCATTTTATTCTTCGTAAACAAAGCATCTCAATTCTAGAACCGGGAGGCCTTATATAATTCGGAACTTAACAATCGAAGAGTGGAAATTAAGATGAATTAAGAGCGTGGAGGTGAACTGTTGTGTCATGGCATTGACAAGTGCGATAAGAGATGACGTAGACAAATAGAAGTGGCGACAGATTCTGCAGCCAGCTAAGACTCAGTCTGGGTTGAAGCGCTGATGGTTGATTGATTATCGTGGATTCAAAATACTACATGTAACTAAAGTTTGTAATTTGGTTATTTTATAGAAATAGCTCCACAGGAAATATAAAGAAAAATGTTTATCTACTTTTTTTTAATATTATTTATTTAGGTTTTTAGCCAACTGTGCAGCAGTTTATCAGCATTGCTTCCATAACATTAAACAATTACAATAAAATAACAATTTATACAATGCCGTTTAGAGAGCAGGCTTACTTAAGGGCGTTCTAACTCGGGATTAGATTTGAACCTACTATTATTGATATATTGAAAGTATTACAAAGAAAAACAAGTCGAGTGTTAGGATAAGAAGGTTGTAACTGTGACTATTAGATTATGAAATTTCGTGCATCTGCATATGTTAAGTAAAACTTATTTGCTAAGAAAATCACAGAAAACTTACCAAGGGTAGATGAACTTTAAAGAAACCGTTTAAAGCCTTCCAATAAGTGAAAGTTACACTTTAGGTGGAATGCAGTGTATGGTAAATGTGAAGTGTTAATCATAAATTTTGATTAGACTTCCCAAAAAGGGTTATCTTCAATTGCATCCAAAAGCTGCGCACGCCCCCCATATCTCTAATTTTTAATTCTGCCGGCAGCGCATTATTGTAAATGTTCCATAAAAGAAACATTAAACCAATAATTAAAATCCATCAACCATATTAGATGCGTCGCACATTAGGGCAAATCATTGATTTACAAATTCAACTTAATTGTTTTTCACCGCAGTATAATGAATATATTTTCAGTTTGGAAGAGCCACCCCTAGAAATGGGGTTTTCCGGCGTAACGTTCACAAAAAGCCAAAATTTATGGCACAACTTGCAAACTATCTTCATTCCTCTTTCCGCTTTTGTGGGGGTAGATATTCCAACAGCCAAAAACTAATTTGTGCATCCATTTGCCTCTCAAACAAATTTGTATTGAAACGTTGGAATTTTCAAATTTGGCATGAGTTCGTACATAACACATTGTATAAGTATCTTTCATCTTAATATCGTCAGATTTTCATCATTGTCATCATCGTTAGTTATCCATTTTATTGCAATATGATAATAAAAAGTCGAAGAGTGCTCAACATTTTGGTTGTTATTTTACTCTTGTATATGAATTACTTGGAAATCAATCAACTGATTAATATGACAATTGGAAGACGCGTCTGTGATATGTAAACAAAAACTTTTTTCAATGGCTCTCAAACTTGATTTTTTTTCGGATTTTTCTGATAGTATTGAATTTATTTGATATATCTTCGATTGTCAGTGGTAATTAGGGTATACTTGAGTTGCAATAATTAAAAAAAACTAGGTTAATAAAAATTGAATTTATATTGATAAACATTTTAAGAGTTGAAATGCTAGATACATTTTACTTTGCAAAATTAGTACACGAACAAACTTTTTAATATTTGATAGATACAACCGCTAAACGTCGGTATCATACCTCGGCAATTACATTGTGAAGCCACGGATTCACATATTCTCGTTTTAATGTGAACGTGGGGAAACGCCACAAACTGATTAGCATTAGTCAATTTGTATAATGTAAACCATAGATTTTAGGTCCTTGTTTTGTAATTTTCAGGTTAAAAATAAGATTAATTTTCAGGACTACTATTTTTTTCCCCAACAGAGGACGATGGTTAATCCAACTTACGAATAATTGAGTCCCTGATAATCGACGCTCTACTATAATATACATCATTTCGGTTCTGACGATTTTTCAGAAGAATTAAAAAAAATAGTCCTAATTTGTTAACGGAGCTTGTTTGATAATACTCCTGCGGGATAAACATGCGCTAATGTTGTGGTATCTTCATGTATAAGATAGTCTTACCAACACGTGCGATGATGAACCTAGAGTTTCGTACCTAACTCAGTGATTTTTGAGCAGAAGGATCAATTAATAGGCCGGAGTAAATTTTGTATCTTGGTGACGCTCTTCAACATACGAGTATTATTCGAAATGTCAATTTCTTTATATTCAAGCGATACCATACGATTCAAAAAAATAATTATAATTAAGATTATTATTGATTTACTTTTTGGGACATTAATAACCTTAAGTTAATTTTATTAAGCATATTTAGAAGCAATAGTTTTTACCCTCTGCATCTTAACTTTCTCGTACTAAGTGAGTCACCATAGTTATTATTTTATATAATTTTTCCATTAGTGAAAAACTTATTTCAACAAAATATATTTAATTTTCTAGATACTAGTGTATAAACCTAAATACACATCGTCGGCATTGGAATATTTCGTATGGACTGTGTTCAATTAATTACTACAATAAAATATAATATTTGCAAAAATAAAAACATGCCTTGATATTATATTTTTTTACATAATACTTCATATATTCACGTAAATAATAAACAAATAAGTTATTAAAGTCTTGCCTTATCCATATTCATGTTATATTCGTTGAATGCGTAAAATATTTTCTACATCGACATTAAACTTAATTTGTTAAACTAGTTTTAAATATTAGAGAAGCAGAAAGGTTACATAAAAAATCTTGAACGTGTATATCATATGTGAACAGTGAAGCAAGAAAAATGTTTATTAATTTATTTAACATTTTTATGTAAATAAATATTTATTTGTTGTTTTAAAGCAGTTTATTCAATGAACCAAGGTTTTTTCAAAATTGTTATCGATATCAATCACTTTTATAACGTGATGGATATCGATAACAATTTTGCTAAGCAAATTAAAATAATATTTGAGTAAATGTAACAAAAATTAAAACACATGAAAAATCTCAAATAAAATAGGGATAATGATGGGAATTTTATTGGAGTAAGGAACGGGGAATTTTTCTTAAAATTAATACGGATGAATCATATTTAACTGTGTCAGAAAGATCGTTCTAAAGCCGAGCCGAGCGAACCACAAAGAATGATGTGTGATACATACATACGCGTATATATTTCTATCCAATCACACAATTTTCACCTCTTCCACATACGTGCTCAATTTTCTATTATTCACACTTTTCACATTACTTTTTTTGAAAATCTGGTACATTTAGTCTAGGCACGTTTTCCTCGATCTACCTTGCACTTCTGACTTGTATACTCATTTAGTCATTATTTCTTCACTCACTCTCTTCACATATTCAAACCATCTTAAAACTCTTTTTTCGTCTTACTTTAAACATCCATTTTATCCATGCATTCAATCTGATGTTTTCATTATGTCTACTTTCAAACATTGACACTCCACAAATTTTCCTTAGTCTATGCATCCATACACCATTTTTCTTACTCTTATCTGTCTTCCAAGTACAAGTTTCACTTCCATACATCAGGCTTGACGCCAATACAACACAATAGGCATTGTAATTTTTGTTACTGTTGATATTGCGCGGTTATTGTGTACATCGTTAAGTGATCTATTTATCTTGTTCCCTGTCACTGCCCTTCTATTAATGTCCCTTTCATCTCGTCCATCACATGTAAACATACGGCTCAGATAACAGAACTCATCAACCTGCTCCAGATTTTCTGAGTTAACCCATTCATTGCGCACACTCATTTCTATAACCATAACCTTAGATTTTGATAGATTTATTTTTAAGCCTTTTACTAGACATCCGTCATATATCTCACTTACTCGTATATCATATATCTTAAATCGCTTTTATTTTTTAGCAAGCATAACCATATCACCTGCATATAGAAAGAAGTCCACACACATTTATTTCACTCATTCTTACATCTCTCCCATTCTTACACCTCTCCCATTCTCTTTTAGATCACGCATACTTGAATCTACATTATATATAAATTAAACAACCAAGGTGACATTACACATCTTTGTTTTACACCTTTCGTTATTTTAACCGCTCAGTGAGCTCTCTATTTACTCTTACGTAATGTGTTGTGCTTTGGTAAACAAAATATTTTGCTGTTACCGGATCGGAAGGTTAGTTCATGCTTAGATAAAAAAAAAGAATTTTAGCGCAGATACAGATAAAGGACAGCTTGGATTATTCAACACTTTAAAAATGGTAGACAGAATGGGGATTTCTTCGTTGTCTTATTTCGAGTCTTGAATGATAAATAATTCTGTTAAATACTGTTTTTATTGTATCTTAAGCAAATTAATTATCTTTCATCTGGAGATTCCCGATTAGTTAGCTCTGTCTGATCACACTCACAAAATCGAGGAATACACGTATAAATCCATTGATCCAAATAATGTACAAGGATTGACAGACCCCGCAAGCAGCTAAGATCCATTCTGGGCTGAGGTACTTAGGGTTGATTGCTTATCGTGCATTTTAAATATTAAGTTAGCAATTTAGTTGATCGGAAGATCATAGCAATAATAAAAAATAATATTTATTTTGTTCATTTTTTTATATAATTTTATTAAGGTGTTTGCCAAACTGCACAGCAGTCTATTGCCGTTATTCTAATAACATCCACTCTTCATTTCAAATAAAAAAATTAATTTTTCGCAATACAACTATAATTTGATCACAATATTACTACAGTTAGGTCAAATTTATATTATACATGTAATTGCTATTTACAATTTGATTTAAATAAACCAATAATTGATCAAGTGTGTCTCATAATTTTTCAATAAATATATATTTGTATTGGTCTTTTTGTATAGTATAAATAAAGCAACCCTTTGTTACTAAGAATGTGGTAGCTGTTTTATGGGATTTTAAAATACATTGAAATATTCATTTAATTTTCAGATTTTCTTTACTAATGTGAGTATTCAAATATTTTATTTTTGTCCATCCACAAAGTAAGTGGCACAATTTCTCACTTCGTTCTTTAAGATATAAATTGATAAAAGGAGACATGCGTTCTTTGATAAATTAATTGATTTAAAGGGACAATAATTCTTTTAGAAATATATTGATACTAAGGGGCATGTGTTCTTTAAGAAATTGATCGATATAAAGGGACACACGTTCTTTAAAAAATAAATTGATATAGGACATGCGTCCTTTAAGAAATAAATTGATAAAAGGGGCGTGTTTACTTGTTTTACGTAGAGTACAGTACCCGGCGGTAAGTAATACACGTCGGGCTTAAGAAAGAGACTGTCGGCCATAATCGGCTAACTTCGACTTTGTAGAGTGTCGTCACTGTCATCCATACACGTGTTCCATCGCGATTTGTCAGAGACGAGACGACGCTCTACAAAGCCAAAGCTAGCCGATTATGGCCGACAGTCTCTTTCTTAAGGTCGATGTGTATTATTTATCGCCGGGAACTGTATATATGTAGGTCGATGACCGTGGTCTAACAGTTTGCATTCACGCTAAGCAAACGGACGCCCAGGTTCGATTCTTAGCGGATCCAATTCCAGTCCGTTTTACATGTTTTTATGTAGCTTAGCATTAATGTTTTTCTTAGTTTATATGTTATGTATCGTAAATTTTTATATATCTATAAAAAAACAAAAAAAACGTTATATAAAATGCCTAATAAAAAGTAGCAGCAGATAAAACTTGCTGATCTTTAATCTCTTTGCTATTGGAACTTTGGGTCTGATATGTCAAAATGGTGTGATTACTTAAGTGCAACAGCTTGCACACTATAATTCAATATATTGGGTGTACAAATAAGTCACCGCCGTTTGACAAAAGTTGGCGCCACCAGTAAGTTATGGTTAAAATTGTCAGATGTAAAATGTCATTATCGTAAGGTTGGACATCTGTCAACAACATGACCTTGAAATATTAGTGAATTTTTATCAGTATAACATATTTTTTTGTGTTCGAAAATGTCAAGTTTTGAGCCGAATAAGCGTCATTTGCGGGAACTTTTGATTTACTTCTTCAATTTGAAGAAATCTGCAGCTGAGGCGCATCGATTGCTTGTAGAAGCATATGGTGAGGCTGCCTTAAGTGAGAGAAGTTGTCGTGAGTGGTTTCAAAAGTTTAAGAACGGTGAATTTAACATCGAAGACAAAGAACGTAGCGGAAGGCCGAAAGTGTACGAAAACGCGGAATCGGAAGTATTATTGGATCAAGATTCGTGCCAAACGCAAGAAGAACTTGCACTTACATTAGGAGTGACTCAACAAGCAATTTCACATGGGTTGAAATCATTGGGAATGATTCAAAAACAAAGAAATTGGGATTCATATGAACTGACACGGAGAAACTTTGAATGCCAATTTTCCACATGTGAAATGCTGCTTGCCAGGCATAAACGAAAGGGTTTTCTGCACCGTATAGTCACTGGTGATGAAAAATGCATCCATTATGATAATCCAAAAAGGAAGAAATCATGGGGATCCCCTGGTCATGCTTCAACATCTACGGCTAAGCCAAATATTCATGGAAAAAAACTCTTGTTGTGTATTTGGTGGGATCAGCTTGGTGTCGTGTATTATGAGTTGCTCAAACCGAATGAAACCATTGCTGGGGCTGTCTACCGAACATAATTGATGAGATTGAGTCGAGCACTCGAGGAAAAGCGCGCCCACTACTACGCCAGACACGACAAAATTATTCTCCTGCATGATAATGCTAGTCCACATGTTGCGGCACCGGTCAAAACCTATTTGGAAACACTCAATTGAGAAGTTTTACCCCACCCGCTGTATTCACCAGACATTGCTCCTTCTGATTACCACTTGTTTTGATCGATGACGCATGGCCTGTCTGAGCAGCACTTCACATCATATGAAGATACCAAAAATTGAGTCGATTCGTGGATAGCCTCAAAAGATGATGATGATGACTGACGCGGTATTCGTATGCTGACAGAAAGATGGGGAAAAGTAGTGGCAAGCGATGGGTACTACTTCGAATAAAACATGAGGTTCCGTTCTTTCACAATAAATGCCCATTTTTTTATAAAAAACGGCGGAAACTTATTTGTAGACCTAATACGTATATGTGTCTTCTGTGCCCAAGAGAGCTGATAATTACACAATCACGAGGGATAGTTTAACTATCGTATTATTGTATATTGGTTCTTTAAATAAATATTCTTTTTAGGCATTTATTAACATTTTTTTTGTTTTCTTTTCTATTAAAATTCGCTGAATTCAATAGAAGTAGATAATTTTTTTTTCTTCTATTCTTCTATAGAAGTCAGCGAATTTTAGGATAATGTCATAAAGTAGTAAATGGGTTATGTAAAAGCGAGAAATTTCCCATATCTGAAAATGTGAAATATCGTGTAACACAAGGCAGTTTTTTTTGTTCTTTTCGTCAAGTGGCTCGGATGAATGGAGAAATAAAAGTAAATAACTTCAGTATAGCTCCACGCTGCGCAGTGTCGAGCCTCGACTTCTGCTCTCGCTTTCTTGCCTCCATCTCCATCCCCTGTGCTACCCTTTCTGTTTCTCCCTCAATCCCGCTCTCCTCGCATCCCGTTGTCGCACTTCCTGTCGTTTCACCCTTGTCGCTGTTTAGGTGGAATAGATTTGAGGTGACTCTCAGGTATTTCAAATTTATAAAAAAAATTAAAATACCAGAGAGTCACCTCAAACATTTTTTTAAGTAGTAAAACAAGAAATTAAATACATTGCGATGATTTATATAAAATGCCTTAGCGAGTAAGACGCTTGTCTTTCAGCCCGGAATTACGAGTTCGATTCCAGTTGGAAACCTCTTTTTTTTTTAAAGATTTTCAACCTGGTTTTCACGGTTTTTTAAACATTTTTATGATTGGTTGGAAGAGATTGCCATATGCTAATATGCCCGTCAGGCCTACAATGAAAGTCATAAATAAAGGATTTCAGTCTTATGCAAGTCTGTTACTGAGGCTGTTTTTAGCAGCCACTCTTTCTATTTTCCAGTCCATTCTATTTTCCATTTCTTTCTATTTGATTTTTCCCTTCTATCGCTCCCTTATCTAAGCCATCGTTAACTTAAAAATAATGTCTTGTATATTTGGTTTACATTTTTTTAATATTTAAATTTAATTTATAACTTAACTCTTTGTATTTTTTGTACTCATTTTTTAAATTTTTTTTTTTCTTTCTTTATGTGTAATCCGATTACAATTTGCATAGCATGTGTGTATCAAGTCTTGTTAGTTTCTAATATATTGCCATAGGAAAATACACCCACCAATTATTACTCTTTCCAATGAATTGCTAAATTAATAAAATTATTAGAGTGAATTTTTATTTGGTTGCACCTTAAATGATCTTAAATTTCTTCGGCCTAGAATTTTTTGGGATAAAGGGGAATAAAATATATAAAAACTGATAAACTCGATCATATTTACTCTGACTTGAAGAGTATTTTTCAATATCATTTCCGAATCACGTATTCATAATATTTTTTATCACCTTACATATTCCATCAGAAGCACATGAATGCCATAAAACGCCTTCATTTAGGTTAGCCCAAAGCTTGGCACTTTACGTCCTTCAAAGCCGTGGCAAAATCAGACGATATATTACTTTTGTAGTAGTTTATTTAAAGATCGTTAAAGGATTAACACAACGGCCCCGAGACCTTGGTGAAACCCTAAGAACCGTTCATCCTCAAGTGTTACTGGAAAATATCAAGTAAAACTTACAGAGTACCGAAAAAGACTAAATGAAAAATATATACATTGTTGATGTACACATTTACCAGCTGAATATTCCATAATCAAACACGAAATTTAAAATAATTTTTCTTCACTTTGTTTTGTCAAACGTCTACCATGTAACCGTTTTTTTTCCTGCGAAAACTGTCTCTTCTATATCTGATAAATGAATATCATTAAAAAAATATGTTTCAAAGCAAAATTAAATGTGACCTTTATTTAAGGGGGCATTATCAATCAAATTGGAAAAGGATAAAATAGAAAAAGGTGTTTAAATATTTAAACAAAAGTTACATTTATCGGTATGTCCTGAATCATAATATATTTTCGTTTTAAGTTACCGAAGCGGATATTAAAAAAAACGTCCGTATTAACAACGCATTTAAATTTATTTTCCTTTCATCTAAACCGAAGAAACGAACCATCCTTTAGTAAAAAATACCTAACTCAAATGATTGGCATGAAAAAACGCTAATAAAAAATCCAATACATTTTTTTTAATTAATTGAGAAATATTATGAAACTGAAATCATCTGTGACAAATTGATCAATTATATTATTATTATTTAAATTGAGTACCTATTCATGCAGAGCTTTAGCCTCTTTGTTAAATTGAGTACCTATTCATGCAGATCTTTAGTGTCTTTGTTAAATTAAGCACATTAAGTGTTTTTTGCTGTTATTTGAGTTACATTTTAAAATATTTGGTTATTCCCATTATATAAAGCTATAACAAAATATTTGGCCCCAAATAAGCCAAATACTGCCATAAAAATGATCTTGGTATTAAATTTAAAGTTTTCAATATTAAAAAAATAACAAGAAAAAATGTAGATGTGAAATTTATTACATGATTAAAATGTTTGACACGTATTTAATGGAAATTTGACAGAAAAGTCATATTTCCAAATTATGACGTTTTGGTGACATAGTGGTTTCTATTTTGGTATTCAGAAAAATGTTAGTACATAATACATACAAAACATCACACAGTTTCCCTGTCAGGGTATGTCGATACGATAATGTGCCAGATTTTCCTTACTTGACACACATCATTACCCTCTTCTACATCTACTATACACCTTATGATACAACTTTACGATTTCTCTGACTTTCTACGTTTCCTTCTTAAAGAGTACCATTCACTTGATCCAACCATAATTTAGTTGGTCTTCAATCACACACCTACTCATATTTGGGTGTAGTCTGAAAATATCTGATGTCCTCGCGGCTGGACTCGCCCTATATTAGTGGGGTTTATCTTGACATGGGGATGTTATGAGATGAGTCCATACCTTTTAATAGCTTGTCTCTTAAATGTATTTTCTATTTATCTTGAGATATATGTACGATTTAAGATGTATTTATATATATACATTTATTTTATTTATTTGCCCTATATAGATTTATTTTGTAAGTGTTTCTTCGATAACTTGTTCCACATACCCACACCATCTGAGCGTGCTTATCTTCATTTTATTCAACATGTCACCCTTAAGTTCACAATCATCCCTTATCAATTCTTTCCCATTTCTATTATACATTAAATGTTAGTATATATTCTTAAATTCTTCAAACCACCTTTATTGGTTTTGATATAAGCCCACCCCTGAGTAATAGTGTAGTATGTGTGTGCGTACGTGGATTAGTGCGAATTATTGTTGACATTAGGATTGACAGAATAATTAGCGAATTCCGCCGCGATTTCCCGCGATATCGCCATATTGGGTTTCACTGGAATTGGAGCCGAACGGTTAACCGCATATGAATGTAGGCCGAATCATTGACAGGGGTGAACTTACAAAATAACTTACCTTACAAGAAATAACCTTATACTCCACAATCCTGGTGTTATTTTTATGGTTTTAATTGGAATTCCAAAGGAGTTGTATTGTAGTCGACATAACTATTTTTTTAAAGATGATAATTTGGGATCACTAATTTCCTATCCTAATATTACATGATTTAAATAATCGTTCTAATAATATCTTTTAAGGTACGGCTTTAATAATCATTAATAAATAAATGGCTTATACAGCGCTACTTCGTGAAAAAATATCACTTCAATTGCGCTCTGTTGTTGAATTAATGGTCATCAGCACCATTCAATGAATTAATGTGATGGTATCTTAAACTATGTTAATAAACAAATAATAATATATATTATATAATATCTACATTAACCAGAATATTGGCATTTGTAATATTGCTTCTAATAGTCTGGCAGACATTAGATCAAATATTCGCTGTAGTCCGGTACAACCCGGTAGAAGTGTCAATTTAGACATTTATACATACATGCCATCAAGCTATTTCACTGTTTGGGTATAGTAGAGAGGACAGTGCAACCAAATTTCCTGCCACGATATTTCCTTCGCCTCTTCGCCACATCCATACGTCTTCTCTTACAGTTTTTTTTGTGTTTTTCTTACTTTTTGTTTTTCCTTCTTTCGAAAATTCATTCACTTGGTCCAGCCATATTTTTCTCGTTGATCCTCCATCACGACTTCAAATTACACTTAAGTTGTACATTTGTTTCGTCAGTATTTTTCCACCCATTCATTCAATATGTTAAAACTACCTCAAAGGGTTATTTTTCACCCTACTTAACACATCTTTTTTGCACATTCGTCTTTAATAACTACACTTCTTATGCTGTCTTCTTATACATCGATACACTTCATAATCAAGAGGTCCTTTTTTGATTATATAAATTATTTGAAGCCCCAGGTGATGTAATTAGGGGGCACGCTTATAATATTTAGTTTTATATTGATAAACATACATAGCTGCATTATTATTTCCGATATTTTTTAGTTTTCCTACAAAATAAAAGGATCAATGGTTTTTAGGTCGAAAAAAAGCTTGAAGCCTGTGAGACACAATTTATCAAGAAAAGAAAAAAAAATGGATGTCTATTTGCAAAATAATCAATTCCATAAGACTCATTTTTTGTTTTGCATAAAATTTCAAATTAGCATAGCACATTGATCAAGTGTGCTGATCATGATTAAAGACATTCTTATACATAAATAAATATATTCCATCTAGATGACCACCATAGCCTAGTTGGTAAGGTCTCTTTCGTCCATCCCGAGGGTTGCGGATTCAATTCCCATTTGTACCCAAATTTAAAAAAAAAGGTTCCAGTTTTAACTTGAGGATTCAATAAACAACTTTCTTGTTGATTAATTTCAAGAATGGTTTTAATCTTAGACCGTTTTTCATCTGAATTTGTTTCTCTGGTAACTAATGCAAACTACGAGTAATGCAATGAAGACAACCTTAAAAGATTGAACATACAATGAAAAAAAACCGTAAAAAATTGAAAAAATGCAATGAAGACAACCTTGAAAAATTGAACTAATGCCATGAAGACAACCTTAAGAAATTAAACAAATACAATGGAGACAACCTTAAGAAATTGAACAGAGAACGTTAAGAAATTGAACTAATACAATGAAGACAACCTCAAGAGATTTAACTAATGCAATGAGGACATCCTTAAAAAATTAAACAAATGCAATGAGTTGGCCGTAAGAATCGTTGTTTTCTATTTTAAGTGCCATTCATGTTTGACATTGCATATAGATTAAAATTTAAACTAACCAATGTCTTAGCCCAGGTTCAATTCCTGGCATATTCACTATTGAACTAGTTTTACTCTTAGACCATTTTGTATCTGAATATACGTAATTCTTTAACTTATACATTGTTTGTCATAAATTCTTAAATCGCTATTAAGCAACGCAAAAATAGCGCAATATAAATAGAATGCAGTATGTCAAATCTGCGACT
This sequence comes from Odontocerum albicorne, assembly GCA_949825065.1. Taxonomy (NCBI): domain Eukaryota; kingdom Metazoa; phylum Arthropoda; class Insecta; order Trichoptera; family Odontoceridae; genus Odontocerum; species Odontocerum albicorne. The sequence continues at coordinate 29,124,436 of OX463854.1, read as the reverse complement.
GTCTTAAAACTTTGAGCCCCTTTGCTTCATCATGTAAAGACTGTGTGCTTGCTGAAGCGCAAAATCTTACATATTTAAACCGGTACATGCACAAGCGTCTTCCGTCGTCAAAATGGCCGACAGTCATGCTCTTTCATGAAGTAGCAGCATATCGTAGGTTTTTTGTCCATAAATAAATATCTCGATATATGGTAAATGAGGGTTGATTTTTGTTGCATATCGGTAAATATCGGTTTCTTAGTTTTAGACATAAACTTAAATCAAGGAGAATCAATGATCATATCATGCGGGTGCCCCGCATGATTCCCACTGTTAAATATACGAAACATTAAAAACTCGTATATCTCTCCTTTTTCAGAAAATGCAACAATGGTTGTGAGAGCTTAAGAAAGAATTATGTTTCCATTTGCTTATATTGTGACCCAATTCAAGGCGAATTCTGCCAGTGACAAAGTGACTGTTTGTAGTTGGAGCACTCGCGCATTAAGCTTCTGTTTGAACTGCTAGATATTGCCTAGATACTGCCAAATGTGGAGTTTACAGCCATTCTGTATTTACCGTCTTTCGTATGTAACGTTTTCTAATACGGCTTTAAAGCCTGCCAGACAAAATGCATCAGATAATATATATTTATTTATTTAACACTTGCATTGTAAATACAATCAGGCAGGCTTATTGCTAGGCGGCCATCTCTTCCAGCCAACCAGACAAAAGTAGATGAAGCAAGTTACATGTCGCAAAAAACATTCAAATGCTTATCAATCCTGACGAAATTCACGAACATATACGTGAGCGTGCCCACAAAGACGGACAATCAACCGAACATTCCTTTTCATATAAAGTGAGATATCATCAATCAAAGAAAAAAGAAAGGGGCGCTGGAGAGGAAAGAAAAAAATCAATATATCTTTAGCAAAAATGTCTTCTGACTTGGGCTTTATGAGTTCAATTTCTGTTGTTGATATTCAATTTTATTAAAAAGCGTTCAAGTCTGGTTATCACTTAAGATCTCTTTTAGTTTCTGGTAAGTTGGAAGAGATTGCCACAACATTTAAACCACGTGGTGATAAATTTGCCTGGTTGTATTGATTACAATAAAAAGTATAATTAAAAATAAAAGTAAATGCAAAGAAGACACATTTATGAAATTGATCAAATACAATGAAGATAAACTTATAAAATTGAACGAATGAAATTAATGCAAACTTATGAAAAAGAACTAATGCAATGAATTTAATCTTAAGAAATTGAACAAATGCAATAAAGGCAAACTTATGAAATATTCGTAGAACAAATGCAATGAAGATAACCTTAAGAAATTGAATAAATGCAATGGAGGCAAACTTATGAAATATAACAAATTCAATGAATACGACATAAGAAATTGAACAAATGTAATAAAGATAACCTTAAGATATTAAACAAATGCAATGAAGACAACCTTAAGAAATTGAAGTAGTTCGATGAAAACAATCTTATGAAATATAATACATACTGTATAATAAAGACAGATATCCTGATCTCAAAGTATAAAGAAATACAACAGTGACAAGAGGAAGGAATGGATTTATCAAACGTGTCCTTTATTTTCAGAGTAATTTGTATTTAATTAGATGGAGCCTGAATAATGTACATATACATTATTCAGGGGTCTGTTTTGTTTCAAAAATATATGCGAAACTTTTCGCAGCTTTCCTTAATTACAGGGGTAAGTTGACTTTGTTCTCCTTAATGAGAGGCAGGAATATTGGAAAAAAAATTCTTTACGTTGATTTTTATTTTACTTCAGTTCTATGTAGTTTAATCGGCGGGTTATATTATACTAAATACACGTTTGTTGCATGAAATATAACATTTTCAAGTTAAAGAGCTCTTAATTAAAAAAAATACTGGTTGAACCCTCTTTAAAAAGAAACTATACATCAACGGGAATCGAATCCGCAATCCCCGGGCTAGAAGAAAGGTGTCTTATTAATTAGAAAACGGAAGTCGCACACCAATTGTTTTGTAGTTTTTTTTCTATCATGCCGATTATATAACGTCTTATGTGAATACAACAGTCATCTGTGAAAATCGAACTCAAATACCCCTGGTAGAAAATATACGCCTGTTTTTTGTTAGAACTTTTAGTTCAGAGAAAGTTCAATGGAAGATCAATGGAAAAGACAATTGAAATGTGGAAATGCACTTAAGACTTGCAAGATTTTAGGTTGTGGAAAAGATGTTATGAAAATATTTTAAATTTCCAATGATCTTAAACGAGACGCGAACACTGTATTCACCAAGACTTTTTCTAATGTATCGGTCACGAGTGCTCAATTAGCTGACTTAGCTTTGCATTTGTTCACGTTACGGTTACGAGTGCGGGAAGTTAAAATAGTGTATTGGTTGAGCATACGATACGAGTTTCACATATCAACTTTAAATAGTTTGAGATATATGTGCGATTTCGGAATATATTTACACAGTATGTTATGTTACTATAAAAAAAACCTATATTTATTTATTTGAGTTAATCTGATATAGTACTCGTATTTGTAGATTTACTTTTTTATTTTTTCTGTTATTTATTTATTTTCTGTTTTTTTTTTCAATCTACATGTACTCGTACAATGTTGTAGGCTGAAAAACATCTGGTGTCTTCGCGGTCGGGCACTTCCTATATTGGTGTGGTGTATCTCGGCCGGGAGCATGTTATGAGCCCAGACCTTTTGATAGCTTCTCTCTTAAATGTGTTTTCTGCTATTTATCTTGAGATATACGAGAATATGTAATTTTGGAATGTATTTAAAAATGTGTGTACTATGTTGCTATTAATAAACCTATATTTATTTATTATTTATGTATTAGATTGAAATCAATAACGTTTTCTATCATCGACCGCTTTTCAAATCAACTCAACACGGCAATAATTTAAAACTCTACGTTGATTTGAAAATATCTAAAATTTTAATTGGGAATTTCGTTTCAAAATTATAAACATAAAATTAAAATTGATAATTGCCAAAAACTCAAATACATTATATTTTTAAAGGTCGATCGCACTGTGTTTTAGTTATGTTTTTATAATAAAAGGTTGAATCTTTTACACAAATGCTAAGCGCAATTAACCTTCACCCTAAATAACAAGCTCTACTTCTTTTTATTTAGGATATTATCGGTTCACAAATGGTTAAGAAACAAATTGATGCAACCTTTAACAATTTTAATGATTTTCGTTGCCAAAAGATTTTTTCGTTGATTTGTCGAAGACAACATAATTATGTTATTTGTGTTTTTCATTCACTATTTACTTAGCCTTATTTCGTATGCTACCCTTCAACATATTCGAATTGGTAATTTGAACATACTGAAGAGCGTGGCTGGAAGACAGTATTGCCTTCAGCCCCAATAGTCTAGCTTTCGGGCTTAGAACCACTAGAGTTGACACGGAACTTGTGGTTTGACATTGCATGTGTTTATATAATATTACTACCGCACGTGAAAAGACAAAAATACTCGCACAGTTACTTGAGGCTTGCGTGCATTGTTACACGACGACCTTTTTTACCAGTCTGGAAACATTTTTTTTTGGATATCATTGGGAATGGAACTCAAACCCCCCGGGTGGAAATCAAGCGTCTTACCAAGTACGTTACGGACGAAGTCAATATTTACTTAGGTATTTATTTAAATAACCTTTTGAAGACGTAAAAGTGATTGAAAAATCTATGGTAATGATTTCGATAGATAGCCATAGAGCACGTCAGCTGCTTATAAAGTTATCCAATACAACGTTTAGAAGATAGATAAGGGATTCTAAAACGTAGCACGGGAGTCAAATTCCGCATACCGATGAAGTATGCGGAATTTGACTCCCGTGCTACATACATGTATTCGAGTCTCAATGTTTGTCAAGCTGATGAGAATTAGCAACGGGGTATTGTATAATCAACAATCCTATCACGACACACATCTTTCATAAAAACGATTCTCTGGCATTTTACATTTCCTTCTTTCAAAATATCATTCATATGATTCATCCAAAATTTTCCCGGTCTCACTCTACTATATTTTCTACTTAAATGTGTAATGTATATTTGATTTGTCAGTCTTTCTTCCTTCATTCGTTATTTAAACCCAAACCACCTCGGAGTGCAATTTTTCCTCTTACTCAACACATCAGCTTTAAATTTTCATTCATCCCCAATCACTTTATTGCGTATCATGTTATATCATGTTGACTTTTACATTTCCTTTTTTTCACTTGATCTTATTTACTTAAAACGTAAATGTAAAAAAAAACATTTAAGGTAGGTAGCTAAAACCACACGATGAAATCAAGTTTTTCCATCCGAAACTTTACAGAGAGAGATGAAACGTGAAACAATGGCCGTTTCAAAATCTGGGAGCAATGAGATGCCCCAATTTGCCGCAGTTTCCCAAAGAGTGCAGTAATCCCCAGCCTGTGGACGAGCCTGCAGGCAGTTCTCTTGTCTTGTGGAGTGGAGATTATTGGGTATAACACGAGTTGAGTTCCCATTGCAGCGGTAGAAAAAGTTCTACTAATTCGAAGTGTAATAATTTCATTTATATATTTTTGAAATCATTTTTCGAACTTTCACAATTTGTTTTATTGATTTTTTTTATCATTCATTCGAAGTTTCATAATTTGTTTTATATCATTCATTCGAAGTTTCATAATTTCGATTATCGATTTTTTAAATCCCTATTTCGATATTCTATAATTGCTTTTATCAATTTTCTGATATCTATTAAGATGATAGTTTACGATATGTATTCTAGTATCAATTTTGATATATGGAACTGAAACGTGAGCGTAGAAAATACTAAAAGATGCTCTAGAAATGCATAAACTGCGAAGAATACATGGATTGATAATGTATGACAAGATATAAAATAAAGAGATTAGGAATTAATGTGAATTTAAAGCTAATGTTTTAACTAAGATGAAGAAAAGTACAAGGGGATTCTGAGATATTTTCGCCAAGTAGAACGAATGAATGAAGAAAGACTAACAAAATAAATATACTCGTATAGTGCAAATGTGAGTGGAAGGCGTGGCAGAGGAAGCACAAGAAAACTGTGGTTGTATCAAGAGAATGGTATTTTGAAAGAAGGGAATATTAAAAGACAGATAAATTGTAGTAGTTGATAGGAAAATCTGGTATTCTATCGTATCTGTCTAGGCCAACAGGGAAACGGCTATGATTGTATGAATACTCGTATACGAGTATGTTAGTATCATTAATTATTTCATCAATTTTTCAATAACTTATTTGAAGTCTCATAATTTATTTTATCAATTAAAAAATAACTTATTTGAAGTCTCATAATTTATTTTATCAATTAATAATGACTAATTCGAAGTTTAATAATTTATTTTGCCATTTTTATTATTTTACACTTGGAATTCAAATACCTTTTATGAATATATGGTAAACATAGATAATTAATTCATCACACATTTCATATTATGACTTCTTCATCTATTGAATAGACATTGCAAGAATGCTGCTTAGATAAGAAACGCTGTGTATATTTTCAAATTGGACACTCCTCACACGAATTTCTTCCCCCACATTAACTTTCAGGCCGAATATTTCGTTCTCCTCTGCATGTATGTTATCTTAAGATCTCATTGAAATCTTCCTCCGAATGAGCAATCAGAGCGCAATTATCAGCATATTGCAGATTAGCGACATAAGTGCAAATGACATGTAACGTGAGTGATTCCGCTGGGATAGCGAAGAGATCCTCCACGACTTGGAGGTTCAGCAACATATCCGTATTGATGATGTAAACAAACTGGACAGTGTGTCCGATCGGAAATAGTGATCGCCCCCTTTGATTGAATCTTCGGGTTAAGACTCACTGGAGCACATATTCGCTGTTCGTTGACGTACATCTTGATAATACAATATCACTTCATCCCAAAAAAGGCTTGTACGAGTAAAAAAAAAAACTTTTAACCAAGCGGATTTTTGAGCACCTTGAAGAATAGAACCTGAAATATTTTTGGTGATTTAGGTTTGGTTAAACCGATCGAACGTTCAATTAAACGTTCGATTAAATCAGTCTTTCCAACTGCCAAAAGGGATAGGCAGTGAAAACGGATCTCTACTCCTTCCTATCCATACAAACAGCCTTTGCCTCATTCATACTCATTTATCCCGTCATACATGCTACTCTATTTCGTAATACTTCTTACTTTTTTTTTACTCGAAATTTATTTAACTATATTCATCCATTCTTTCCTCAGCTTACTTTTTCCTAGTAAGTCATTCATTCCATATATGTTATTTGTTTTGTAAGTCATTAAGAATTTATTCCCTCGATATGTCCCAACCATCACAAGATTCTTTTCTTAATTCTTCTTACAATATCTGACTCGTACAATCCATATCCCTAATCAAATAATTTCTAACTCTAAAATATATTCTAATACCAAATATTATTAAATATTATATAAACAATACCAAATATCATATTATATAAACACGCAAAGTACGTGTTTCTGCAGCATTTATTCTGCTCCTTCCATTTTTTCCAAATGAACATGCTTCACTTCCATACACCACAAGGTAGGCACATACACACCTCTGAGAATTACCATTTTTGAAGACTTCGCAACCGTTATATTGGCAAATGTAGTAAAATAAGTGCGCAGTTAACCTTGCTTCCTGCTGTAACACGTCTTTAAATATCATTATCTGTCGTACCACACATCAAAACTATTTTTTAATTGATTTGATAAGCCTGATTCAGAATATTTTAAATCTGTTTTGTACTTCAAGTTATCCAAGCATCCCTTGACGGGCCATGAATAGGCTGTGTTTCCATCCCCCAAGCAGCCTCCATCCTCCCCTGTACCCGGCCAAAGATCTGGGTCGAGGTAGACCCATGTTGGATCGCTCCAGCTACACCTTTCTCGTGTTCTCATCGTATTTCCCTGACGTCTGCAATCACACCCTGGTGTGATTCTTTCATTCCTTTCTTATTCTTAGCTGACACTTCAACTTATACATGGAATTAATTTAATTATAACACTATCATGCCAAATCTGTATTGTAGTAGGCAGAGTGAATATATTTCCACTTAATTCTATTCTGGTACACATATTTCGTCTCTGCCACTTCAGTAAACCTTGCCACGCATATTCTCATGTTATAAAGAATAATAAAAATAAAATGACAATTTATATAGCAAGTTCAGAGAGTCAAGTCTAATCAAGGACACTAACTTGGGATTCGAACCCACTTTTATTGAGAGGATTTTTTTTCAAAATCAATACATTAACATACTCGTACATACATACATATACGAATACATAGTCACATACACAAATAAGTTGATAGTATTTTTTCACTTTTCTATCTTTCAGAACTCAATTGGTTGTGCCACGTATTTCTAGTTTTTACCAATTTCTCGTATCTTCCTTATTATGTGTGTAGGTAACTTTTGAAAATTTTTTTCATTCATTTTTTCTACGTGGCTGAACTATGTCATTACTCATTTCTTGCATTGTATTGAATTACACTTTCATTGTATACAGTACAGCCTGGTGGTTTTTGGCCACGTGACAATATTTTCCAACCAATTAGAAATATGTGAATGAGGTAATCATTGAAAACCATATTGAAACCCTTTTTAAAAATAAATCAGATTCCAAAGGGAATAGCACCCGTAACCCCTAGGTTGGGAGACAGTTTTCTTATCAACTAGGTCATTTATTCAACTTAAACAGTTCATCTTCTTTCAATCTGTATTTTTTAATAATATCCTCATTCCTTATTGTGTCATACATTGTTTTTCTACGCAACGTTTTAATTTTTATCGCATTTATCTTAATTTCGTTGCAATTTCATAATTCAACATTAAAGTGTTTAATTTTTATATTTTGTAAGTTATATTTTTTTTCTGATACTAGTGTCAATTCAGATCGTTAAGTTTCAATATGTTGACCGATGGCTAAGTGAAATTGTTGCGGATTTTTCGCGGTATAATCAGTCAAGTGGAAATTCAGCTTAAATCGGTCAAACTTTTTTATGGAATAACTGTCAGCAAGCATTATATATATTTTATAGAATTATGTTAATTGAGATTAAATATAGAATTATTTATTAGCCTCCGAATCCGTGACCCATTTAGATTTGTCTTATCCGTAAATTTATTATTGAAAAATAAAACCACGAGAGGTGTCTATAATTATTTTTCGCTCTCGCAAAACTTAAAATTTAAACGAAAACTTTTCGCGAATGGCGTTTTACGAAAAGTTAAATTAGCATTCACCGAAGGAATGTTAAGAAAGATCCCCTCGATGGTTTGATTTATTGGTCAGGCCAAAGCACAGAGTATTGAGAAGGCGAACTTATTCAATATTTATAATATAAACTTGTTGTTCGTGACACCATTCTCAGTGCTGAATGTAAAGCCACCATTATCCTTTCGGGTTGCCACAGTAAAAATAATTTTAAGCGTCATGTGTAATAAAAACTATTGAGGGTCACATAAATTAAGGTGAAATCATATCATATTGAATTTAATGTGTACGATGAAACAAGAATTTCTTTTATAAAAATATATTAAAATTATTTTAAATTAATGTCCATTGTGCAATATTAAAACAAAAATGTCGATTTCCGCGACATTAAGTATTAATACCCTGGTATTCCACCCGGGGGTGTTGGGTTCTACTACCGATGATATCTAAAAAAAGAGGGTTTCGGTCTGGTTACAGAATTGGTCTGGTAACAAACAGTATACGCACGTGCAAGACGTTTGCGAGTGTTGTTGCCTGTCCATGTGCGTTAATATTTATAAAATTTACGATGTTAAACTGCCTTTTTCAGTGGTTCTTAACTTAATAGTTTGATTTTTGTTGTCGTAAACAAATTTTTCTCTTCTGCTATCACGTTTGTAGACATGTCTGCATCATCGATTTGGATATGTCGTTATTGTGATACGAATAAATAAATAATGTTATCAACTAACTAGGATCACGCAGGAGCACGTCTTACATTGAACGGTGCTGATATAGAGAGAGTAGAAACATTTAAATACCTCGGAAGTATCCTAGTGGAAGATCTCGACCCAGAAACCGAAGTCAAGTGCAGAATTGAATCATCTCGTGCGACTTTTAATAAAATGAGAAGCGTATTCTGCGATGATAATCTAAACTTGAAACTTCGACAACGGTTAATCAAATGCTATGTTTGGTCAGTGTTATTGCATGGAGTGGAATCATGGATCCTCAAAGTAAGTAGTATGAACCGGCTGAAAACATTCGAAATGTGGATGCACCGGAGAATGCGGATACCCTGGACGGATATGGTCAGCAACACAAGGGTTCTTCAAAGAGCCAAAGTTCATAGAGAGTTGCTGACTAATATTAAAATTCGAAAGGTGTCCTACTTGGGTCATGTACTTAGAGGAGCAAAGTACAAATTACTGCACCTGATCATCCAAGGTAAAATAGAAGGCCGAAGAGGTGTTGGCAGGAGGCAAATCTCCTGGCTCCGCAATATACGTGATTGGATCTCCTGGCTCCGCAATATAAGGGGCGTTGGAGATCTTTTTCGGGTACCAGGGACAAAGATATCTACTCTCAAGTGATATTCAACGTTGGGGGAACCTGACATGACACTGAGAAGTAGAAGATCAACTAATGTAAATCTCGTTGACGTATTTAAAAAAATGTATTTTTTTCGTTATAAAGACATATTTTATACTTTAAATATTTTTTGGTATTTGTTTATGGATTTATTTGATTAAAAAGATTCTTATTTGGCAAAAATGAATTGTATATTGTGTAATAGATTTTTTTAATACTCGTAAACAATAAAATATGTCATTGTTACGTGTATGCTAACTATATATGGTTTTATATCATTAATGCGATTTCGGAAGGATTTCTTATTTACGCCCTCGTTTCAACAAAGTTTAATTACTTAAGATGCCAAATGAGAGCAGATGTTTTGTGTGCCTGTTTTATTTATTTCCCATTAAGGATGGGTCTATAAGCTGTAGTTGGAGAAGTTTATTTACTTGTCCTAAAGATAAGAGGAAACAAACATAATACAAAAAAGTGGTTGAATTAGTTTGGGCTAGTCATTATAAAAAAAAGGAATTTTTTTACAAATGAAGTTTCGACTGAGATAAGATGTGATAATTCATTTTCGGTAATATTTTTCAACATATTTTACGATTCTACCACATTTCTAAAACGTTTAAATCATAAAAAGGTACATTGCCATTTATCAAATGTCGTATATAATGCGGGGATAATATTTCGCTAGAGCTGACAACACCGACGCTTTTCTTTTATAACGTATCGGAAAATTCTTTTCGTGTGCAACATCCCTCTCTCTCATTCAAGACACAAATTAATAGAGAGCGAGAGAGAGGAGGAGATGAACATGTATAAAACAAACAGGAGTGTTGGCACGGCGCCAACCTCTCTTGGAGATGGCAAATGGAGAATTACGGACGACAGCGGCCATTGGCGACAGATGCACTCAATGTTGGTATTAATAAAATATTATATTTATTGGGGACCACGGCGGAATGAACACTAATCTAGGTTAAAAATTGCGCTTTTAGTAGAATAGATTGGTCGATGAATTTTATGAAAATGATCATAACCTCAAACATATGTTAAATTAACGGAAAATGTTAAGGTTGATGTTGACTGTATTGTATACATTGGGAATACTTCACTAATTTGTTTAATACTTTATCAAACAGTGTATAATATAGCGAGTTTATTATTAAGGGGATACCTCTTCTAACCAACCATACAATTATTTTAAAAACAATATTTAAGGAAAGGGATTTGTACTGTTGACGTAGAAAAAATTATACATAACTAAAACATTAAAAAAAAGTATAATTAATAATGACGATTGTTAAAAAGTATTATTTTTATTGTATTGTTCAACATTTTCATTGTATATTAGTACAAACCATTTAAATCCCTTTGCACATTACAGGTTACTCAAAATCGTGCAAAGAACAAAGATATTTAAAAGAAAGAAACAATTCATAATTTTTAAATTTTCAATAAACGATATTATCAAAATGTGCATGAAAAACAGGAAAACCAGCATATTATCAATAACAGTGAAATGAAATAATTTACAGGATTATATAATTTAACGTGTTTATTGCCACATGGCGATCTCTTGCAACTGACCAAAAATATGTTAAAGACGTCTTAAGTGAAAACAAGACTGGAACGCTTTTAAAAAAAATACATAGCACCGAGAATCCAATCCCCAGGTAGAAAGCAAGGCGTCTTACCAACCACGCCACGGAGATCGTATCTTACTGTAGAAAGGTAATTAATGAAGCTTAATATGTTCCTTGTAGAAATAAGGATACACGAGGACGAGACCACATGACGTCATTTTGTTATGTTGAACAAATGAGGCATGAAAAATTGACTAAACTTTCTAATCATTTCTGGAAGAACTACAAATTACACATCTTTCAATTTTATAAATACAACTGCGTATCGTTAGATTCGTTGTTTAGGGCGATACAATGACAGGACGATGTTATCAGACAGGACGATACAATGGAGAACCAGGTGATCCATGGTAAAATATAAGGGTCCCGATGACAAGACAGAATATCAACACGATTGAAAGATATGATTATGAATGGAACCAACAGCTTACTCTAAAAGTTTAGGAGAAATGCTACAGGCCATGATACATGGAGGCATGTTATTCTTTCAGCAATAACAATAATAGTTATAAGCATAATTGTGTAGAGTCGTTTAGAGAGTATACTCAATTCGAGGGTGCTTTAACCAGGAATTCCAACTCATTAACGACATTAAAATTATAAATAAATGAATATAAAAAAAATGATAAAAAGGATAGAAAGATGGTGGCTGTGGTCGGTAGATTACGTACTTTTCCGTATCTGCATATGTTTAGATAAACATACGAGTATTTGGTAAGAAAATCGCAGGCAACTTACCAAGGGAGAAACTTTTGTAAATATTTTAATATGTGATAGTAACATATTCAATTTTATGTGTAGTGTTCATATATAATTATAAATTTTGATAAGACTTCCTACAAAGGGTTGTCTTTGAGTGCATCTTAAAGCTGCACACACCATCCATATCTTTAACACTTTGAGGTATATCATTTTATGCTACAGGACCAGTAACCTCAAAACGGAGTTGATCTCAAAATTCTATTCATCTCCGACAGAATATCTCCTAGACACAGAAATAAAAAAAATACAATGGAGAAATCCCATTAAGGGACTTGAACCAGAAATGCCAATGTAGTCAAATTACTTGCATGAGCAAACGCAGTGAGTATTAGTGCTCTGTTGGATCATAATGAATAAATAATAAGAATAAGGAAAGGTAGGATTCCAGGAGAAGTACTAATTTTACAGCCTTTGTCTTTTACAATATAAGCTCAGATGTATAGCCGCGTAGTAACGCTAGATTTTTGTGCGGAAGGTCACTGGTTTGAACTCCGTGCTGTTCTACTCCCCTCGAATGACTTAGCTATTTTTCCAAGTGAGAAACAATCAGCGTGCTGCGAACGTGCGTCAGCATTGCCAGGAGACTCAGCAGGATCCACATATCTGTGGTATCTGCAAGAGGGAGTGCGCATCTAGGGTCGGGCTGTTTTCTCACAGGTCACATGATCGATGTGGAAGAGCAGCTTAAGATTGACGTTGGAGTGGCGAGAGGATCCTCTATTACGAGGACCAGCAACGACGACTATGAATAAGAAAATACATTTTAAATGAAATCTATCGGAAATAATAAAAAAATTCCTATTCTAAAATGATCTACACGTGTTTTGAAGAGTTCATCAGTATCATCTATAACAGAACTAGCCAACCCACGGCTCGCGGGCCACATGCGGCCCGCGGCACCCTTGTGTGCGGCCCGCGGTCATATATGACGAATTATATTTTTTTTTATTACCGTACAAATATTTTTACGAATTAATAACTTAGAATTCTAAGTCATTATATTACCATACTAATACATTATGTTGTTGGTTTAATACATGTGTTCTCTTCATATCTAGTTGTAGTATCAGTTTTTTCAGATTTACACTGATTGAATACTTTCTGTGTACCTCTGTATCCAAATCAATCACAAAAAAATTAATATGTACGAATTTGGTTGTAAAGCCAGATATCGAAAAAAATATTGTAACAAAATTTGCAATTATTCTTATTTATGTGCGGCCCTTGGAAATTTGTAGATCGTCAATGCGGCCCGTGGGACAATTTGGGATAGGTCAGGCCTGATCTATAAGAAAGGAACTTTGTGTATTACTCCATATTCGTTTTTAATATAACACACACTCCAGCACGCCATCTCCCTGTCGCGGTAGGCAGAGAGGACAGACCACCAGACTTTCCTATCCCGACACATTCTTAGCCTCTTCCACATCCGTGCACCTCATACAACTTCTAAAATTTCTCTGACTAAAACTTCTAAAATTCTCTCTTTCTACGTTTCCTTTTTCAGAACATTATTTACTTGATCTAATCATATTTGCTTTGGTCTTCCTCTCACACGCCTTCCTGTCACATTTGCACTATATATCAGTGCTGTTTTTCTTCATACATTCGTTCCACATGCCCAAACCATCTCAGCGTGCTCTTCTTCATTTTGCTTATCAGCCTTAAGTTCACAATCATCCCTTATCATTTAATTTCGTATTCTATCATACATTGCCCCTCTATGTATCCGTTTCAAAGCACGTATTTCTACAAAATTTATTTGGCTCCTTTCAGTTTTTTACAGGTTCACATTTCAAATACTATTGCGGACTATTAGGTTCACGTTTCAAATGCTATTGCGGACTATCTTATCAGATTTTGATACGGTCCGCTTAGATTATATGTTTTAGTGCCCCATTAACTTTGTTTCCTATCGCTACACGTCATTCGATATACTTCCATCATCTGAGAAAATATTACCCTAATAGCAGAATTTCTCAACTTGCTCCAATTTTTCATTATTCACCCATATATAATAGTTCGCAGGGATGGCCAACAGGTCGTACGCGAAACAATTTTTGGTCGATCGCGGTCGTCTTCGTAACTTACAATATGGCATGCGATGTTGCCAAATCTCATTACGCGCATCTACTTATCAATGCAGTCAATAAGTTATCCTTTTTCAATATGTAGATATGTCTATTCCAAATAAATGTATGTATGTATAAGTTTTCTTTTCCTTAATATTTTTATAGCGAAGTTTATTGAACTCATACTTATTAATAAGCATTAAGTTATTCGTTATCCTTTTTTTGACACGTGTGTTATGTGTCAATATGTTAAATCTCGCGAATTTGATAGTAACTCGTAAATCGAGACTAATTTGTCAAGTAAAAAGTCAACCGCGACAGTAAAAAAGTTGGTCACCCCTGATATATCGCCTTTATTTTTCCTTTCAAACTTTGCTATCAATATTTATTTGGCTTTCGTAGCCCTTATTTTCAGATCTTTCTTTCTCATCGCAACTCTCATACAATTTACTTCTCAAACTCTTCAATTCATCTTCACTCTCCACTCTTTAGTTTAACAATGTAAATATTATACAAATCAATCAGGAACAGATAAATATTTTTTAACAAAACATTTGCAATTGACAGCTATAAACAGCGACCAATCTTTAAGGCGGTAATAACTTTCCTGTCAGATCCATGTTATATTATATTGTACTTCCCCGAGACTGTCAGCCACTCACGTGCTAGACATTGCTATTATTTTTCTTCTTTTATTCAGCTCCCATAAAATGTGTTCGGGAAAAGTTTGAATTATATTCATTACATGACGTGTCATTTAAACGATACTTTCGTATTTTTCGAAAGAAAATATTTTCAATTTGAAATGTATTGAGCAGTTCCGTTCAATTCCACATCCACCCACGCTATTATTTGGGACTAAATAAATCCCCACCCAGCGCGATCTACACTAGAAGATCGAATCTTCTTATTTCTTTTATGAGCACGACGTCATGTAGTGACGAAAAAGGCACTGCCCAAGAAGACTCCTTTTCCGGTGGTGGGACACCTGAGTGTAAAAATAATAGCAATAACGACGGACTTAAGGTCCAACATCATGGGGGAAGGAAAATGACTTGCAGCGCAAACATTTTTTCCTTGTAAAGTGGTTTAAGGTTTGGAGTTCAAACAGTCCAGCAAGTTGCCAGTACTTTCACAGAAAATTTCAAATGTAACAAAACTATCCTTTGACGCCACTTCTCGAAGATTGGAGTAGCCAATCAATCCGAAGATGAACCGAAGTAAGGCTGAGAGGAGTTCCCTTTGAAAATAACCGACTCTTTTATCATCGCAGTACCATAGAATGTGCTTTGCTGATTGATCCAGATGACCGCAAAAATTGCAACAGGGTGAAGGGACAAGATTGAAGATAAAGAGTGTGCCATTAAAGCTACCATTGGCTGTTTGAAGCAATAGGTTACCATACATGTACTACAAGAAATTATAATATAATAAATACAGGTGCATGCCCGCGCGCTAACGCACCGAACTTCCGTGTGGAAGGTCAATGATTCGAACCCCGCCTTGTGATACCTCCTTCGAATTACACAGACATTTTTTACGCCTATTATTCGAGATTATAAGGATACATAGGTATCCTTAGAGGTGTAAGGATACCTATGACTTCAGTCAGATATATTCTTTAAAAAAAACGGACAAATCGTGCCAGTGTACTCTGATCGTCTCCCTTCGGTGTGCCATCGGATTCAGTATAGCAGTGTGGTCGGTAAGTTTGCTGGTGTGCAACGGATCACTCTCTTAAAAAAAAACTCCACGGCCCAACTTCGCTTTCTAACTAAATTGACGTTGGAATGGTGAGGGGAACCTCGATTACGAGGTCCCGCAGCAATACGATAAGAAATTAGTACAAAGTAAGCTCTTTTGATTAATATGAATTCCATCGGGACTTGGAGAAGGGTTTAGTTAAAGCGTTAAATGTTGATAATAAGAAATAAAAATCTGAAACAGTTTCACGGATTTAAATATAAAATTATAATTGATTGATTGGAATTGACAATTCTTAATCGAATTACCAGAACTGAAAAATTCGTAATTAAATTACCAAATATTTGAATTATTATAAAATTAAATTAAATGACTACTTTAAGTAGGTGCTTAACTTATAAGTAATTTTGTCATAAATATAAATTAAAACAGATAAATAACTAACAAGACCCTATAAACAAATATATTGTCACGTTGTATTCCTTGCGGGATAGGCAAAGATAACAGATCTCTAAACTTTTCTATCTATGCATGCAACATTCACCTCCTCCACATTCGTACATCTTGTCATGTACAATCTTTTATTATTCAAACTTCTCACTTTATCTTCTTCTAAAATCTGGTATATTTGGTCCAACCACGTTTTCCTCGGTCTACACGCACACCTTGCACTTCTAATTTGTATGCTCGCTTAGCTATTCTTTTATCATTCATTATCTTATTCTTTCATCATTTATCTTACTCAAAACATCCATATATTAATTTCTGATGTCTTCATTCCACCTTCTTACATGTATTGACACTCCACAATTATTTCTTAGTGCACGCATCTCTACAACATTAATCTTACTTTTATCTTTCTTCTGCTAAGTCCAAATTTCACTTACTTATGTCAAGGTGGACACCAAAACATTATCATGTATTGTCATTTTTGTTACTGTTGACATTGCGCAGTTGCTTTGTTTACATTTCACAAAAAAGAGCATGCTGAAGTCATAAATTGTCTCCATCTTATTTGATGAGACGTTTATTTTGTGTGGAAGGTCGAGTGACCCAGAGTTTTTGGAGGCATTTGGTAATCAGGTTTCAAGTTTTTTATCAGCAAGATTATTTCCCGTGTTTTTTTTTCAAACTCACATTTGAATTGTATTCATTTTGCGTTATATACATATCATCATGGTTTGTTCCTTTGCGGAATAGGCAGAGAAAACAGATCTCCGAATTTTTCTATCCATGTACACAACTTTCGCCTTCTCCACACCTCGTCGTGCACAATTTACTATTA
Source organism: Odontocerum albicorne (assembly GCA_949825065.1). Classification (NCBI taxonomy): domain Eukaryota; kingdom Metazoa; phylum Arthropoda; class Insecta; order Trichoptera; family Odontoceridae; genus Odontocerum; species Odontocerum albicorne. The sequence continues at coordinate 29,107,363 of OX463854.1, read as the reverse complement.
TTCATATTCTTACTTAACCTTCTTTCAAAATCGGATCCACTTTATCCTGTCACGTTTTCTTCAATCTACCTTTTCCACGCAAACCTTACATTTCTGACTTATATAATTGCTTAGTCATTCTCGCACCATTATATTTTTCCACGTGCTCAAACCATTTGATAGGCTCCATTCTTCAACCTACTACAAATATCTAGTTTATCTAAGCATTAATTTCTAAAGTCTTCATTTCGCCTTCTTTCATACGTTGATACTACACAAATTTTTGAATTATATATAATATTTCGTAATATTTCATAGAGCATTAGTTGATATTCATTTGTAAAATAAATCTATAATTACCCTTAAAAGGCGTTGAAATCAACCTTTAAAATGTTCATAGAGATCTTTTAGTTTGGGAACGTTTATGAATTTTCCATTAGTCATAGACAACTAGCAGCTAAAAGCAAAATGGCAGACAACGATAAGATTTCCCGCCTCCAGCTTATAGCGGAGTAGTGGGCACCACTACCTGGCAACTCAGGGCCGTCAGTCCATTAGGTATGTGCGTTATATGTTAAACACGAAAGCGGCTTTAAATTGTTTTATCTGATTTATATAACTACTCATTCTTATATTTTAATAAAATAATGTTTTACATACATACATATCATCACGCCGTTTACCTATTGAGTAGACCTATCTCGACGAACATATATCCCCTCTTCCACATCTATACACCTTCTCGTTCATCTCCTTCGATTTCTCTTATTTCTAACCTTTTTCTTTTTCAAAATATTATTCACTTGATCAAATACTACTTCCTTAGTGTTCCTTTACCACGCTTTCCACTTATATTTGTGCTTTGAAAATATATTGTAAATAACATATATTATCTTTTTCTTGATGGTGCCGTCCATGGCCTAGTTGGCAAGACTTCTTTCCCACATATGGGGTTTCATATTCGATGTCCTATAATACACAACAAATGTCCTTATCTAGTAAGAGTTTGTTTGTTAACAATATGCGTTTGTGCTAGACATGTACGAGTTTTCATGCCTCTCCGCATACGCTAAATTCAAAAAAGTAAAACAATTTTTTTTTTATACGAGTATATTCTGTCAAACGTAGTGTTGAGCACTCACTACTGACTCTTTTATGTTTTATTGTTATAAGGTACATATGGTATTACCGTTTACTTATAAATAAATAAATAATGTACTGGTTTTACTTGCAAACCTTAATTCACATAAATTTAAATTTTTATAAAACGTATTAGCTTATTTACATAAATTCTATGAACGCTAAATAAACATGCACATTATCTTAGAAATTTATCTCTTTGCTGTCGGTATTCGACTTGACCTGTCAAGATTTCATACTTGTTCAACCACAAGGATTGTCAATATAAACAAACGTATAATCCAACGACCGCAACGGACAACCTTCCTCGACAGAAAGGGATTGACTAGTCATTCGTCTCGTCACTCGTCAACCGTCATATTAGTACCCAGTCGAGCATATAAGAACCATCTCACAAATTATTCTTATCAGATAAAGGCCGAATGCCTTCGGTTATACCGTTGCGACAACCTCCGTGGTCTGGTTGATAAGACGCATTTCTATCAATCAGAGGGTTCCAGGTTTGATTTACTCGTATGTTGATAAAAAAGGTTTCAGTTTTGTTTTGAATTAAAACGCTCGTTCGCTCGTACAAATTCTTGAGCATATTCATGTAGTTATCTTGGCAAAAATAGTGCGGTTGTTTCCCATTGCTTTCCTCACCGCAGTAGACGTATTAGGAATTGTATACATGTTGTATATAATGTGAACCCTCCTGCCAACATACAGTATTTTGGGATGTAGTATTAGGTCTCAAAATAAATATGCATTTGTAGATGTTAAATGGGAGCAGGGGTGTTATAGAAATGTTTTGAGATAAACTTATCTGGGTAGTCATCCCAGTTTCTTGGGTGTGGCCACTTTCCATGCATTAACAGATACTTCTAGCCAAAGGCAAGCGAACTATAGTAGGTGCTGAGTACTTTTAAAACGACCTTATAATGACCAGTACTGTGCACAAGAAACTATTGCTTAAACATCTCGCTACGACTACATTAAGTAAGTCCAAATTTACGGTTTGGGCGGCATTTGTTCTAGCACGGCGCAGATCTTAAAGTACTTGCTCACATTTTCCTACCACCCACTCCAAATAATGTTCGAGAGTACCGTAGTACGCCAACTTGAAACGGAGTAATATGAATTTGGAAAAGTATATCCGCCTCCAGAATCCGATTTCCAATAACGAAAAGTGAACTTTACACGATTTCATTTCACAATATGAAACTGCATTAGGTTTACTTGTACAGGTTTAGATATTGGTTTTTAATAATTTTATATGAACCTAGATATTTCATATTTTTATTCATACACATTTTTTTCGAATTGTTACAAATTAAAAAGATGCTTTCTAATTATTTTAATAAATACATATTGAGTAATTGAGGTATGTGTTAACATTGACAACATCTCGTTGACGTTGCTGGGCTTTGTAGTCGAGGATCCCGTCGCTGTTCCAACGTTAATTCAATTGGAAAGCGAATGTTTGCCGTGGAGTATTTTTTTAAGTGAGTAAGCTGTTGTACATCAGCTAACGTACCGGTCATACCGCTGTACTAGATCCGATGGCGAACAGAAGTGAGACGATCGGAGCATAACGGCATATTTTCCTCCTCTATTTTTTATAGAATAGATATGACCGAAGTCATAGGTATTCTTATACCCCCAAATACTAGGCGGAAAATGCCCACGTTAAGTAGCACAGCGCGGAGTTCAAACCGACGAATTTCCGCTTTGAATTTCAGGGCGTTGTCTCGCGGCCTCTACGATATATTTGGAAAGACACTTAGCTTCCACCCGAGGGTTCGAGTGTGATTCCCGATTGTGATTGAAAAATGTATTCCAGTCTCGTAAATGAATTTGTTTTGTTACAATAGAAACAAGTACTGCACGTTCGTGAGTTTTGTTGTCTCTTTAGGCGAAATAGTGTGTCTCTTTAGGCGTAGTTGAGGTGAATAGCCAAGCGGTCACGCACTGAACTTCCGTACGGAAGGTCATCGGTTCGAACTCCGCGCTGTGCTACTCACCTTGAATAAACACAGGTATTTTTTCCGCCTAGTATTCGAGGGTATAAGGATACCTATGACTTTGGTCATATCTAATCTAAAAAAAACATGTCGGTGTGCTCCAATCGCCTCACTTCGATGCGCCATCGGATCCAGTACAGCGGTGTGATCGGTGAGTTGGCCCGTGTGCAATAGCGCACTTACTTAAAAAAAAAAACTCCACGGCGCTGCTTCGCTTTCTGACCGAATTGATGTTGGAATTGCGAGGAGATCCTCGATTACGAGGTCCAGCAACGACGACAACGACGAGTAGTGTAGTGTCAGGACGAAAGATATGTATTGTTAAGATGACGAACACAGTGATAGTTCGATCACGTAGAAAGAACAAATGATAAAATATTTAGTCAAATAATCTATAAGCGTAGTAAAGAAGGTACGAGAAATTGACCTAGAAAAACGTGATACTATCAAATGAATCAAATTCTGAAAGAAAGATTAGTGAAAAGTATTTATAAAAATAGAGTATATATGACAAGGCATATTTACGTGGTAGAAGCGAAAAATGTGTGCTACGATAGAATAAAGGGGAGATCTGTTCTCTATGCCTACCCCAAATAGGGGTGTTGGACAATTATTTGCTCCATCGTGAATTTAGATTGTTTTCGGTGCCGTATTCACTAACATAGCTGTTAAGAGCATCACCCCTCACACACGGAACTTTTTTTTTATCGAATTTTCAATATCTTGGTGGATAAATTGACGATGGAACTCTTAAGTAAACTTAGAGGGCTTAAGTGAGCATCTCAAAAAGGAAGCTATCTTTGTTCTTGTTGTTATTATAGTATATTTAGACTTTTATTATATTATATTTAGACTTTAACTCTTAAGTAAACTTGTTATTATATTATATTTAGACTTTTAATACATTTTTTTTTCTTGTTTTTTTGACTAATTGGGTTACATCTGTATCAAATATAAAATAAATAAAAAAACCATGGTGGGTTTATTGCCATATGGCTAATATGGTAATATCTTCCAACCAACCAGAAATACGGTCAAAAGTCTGAAGTAAAATCTAAACTAGAGCCTTTAAAAAAACTGAATGTCTACGGGAAGCGATACTGCAACTCCCGGTTGGAAGATAATTGTCTTACGTAGCCCCACAGGATACATTACATAACATTTATTTTGTTTTTGGAAATCAAAACAAACAGTCAAATACTAAGTAGTGCTCATAGAATTATCTCTATCCTCCTCTTAAACATTAAGTAGTGCTCATAGAATTATCTCTATCCTCCTCTTAAACATTAAGTAGTGCTCATAGAATTATCTCTATCCTCCTCTTAAACACTAAGTAGTGCTCATAGAATTATCTCTATCTTCCTCTTAAACACTAAGTAGTTCTCATAGAATTATCTCTATCCTCCTCTTAAATACTAAGCAGTGCTCATAGAATTATTTATATGCTCCTCTTAAACACTAAGTAGTTCTCATATAATTATCTCTATCCTCCTCTTAAACACTAAGCAGTGCTCATATAATTATTTTTATCCTCCTCTTAAACACTAAGTAGTGCTCATAGAATTATCTTTATCCTCCTCTTAAACACTAAGCAGTGCTCATAGAATTATTTCTATCCTCCTCTTAAACATTAAGTAGTGCTCATAGGATTATCTCTATCCTCCTCTTAAACACGAAGTAGTGCTCAAAGAATTCTCTCTATCCTCCTCTTAAATACTAAGCAGTGCTCATAGAATTATTTATATCCTCCTCTTAAACACTAAGTAGTTCTCATATAATTATCTCTATCCTCCTCTTAAACACTAAGCAGTGCTCATATAATTATTTCTATCCTCCTCTTAAACACTAAGTAGTGCTCATAGAATTATCTTTATCCTCCTCTTAAACACTAAGCAGTGCTCATAGAATTATTTCTATCCTCCTCTTAAACACTAAGTAGTGCTCATAGGATTATCTCTATCCTCCTCTTAAACAGTAAGTAGTGCTCAAAGAATTTTCTCTATCCTCCTCTTAAATGTTAGAAAAATTCACACTCTTCATTGTTTTTAAGGCAATTTTTCCTAAAGAGAGTGCTTTGTGCACATTAGACACGATATATGGTCGTCATTATGCAAAACGGATCCAACCTAAGTGTACATTTTACCTCTTTTGAGATAATTGAGGAAATATCTCGCCGCTTTGCATGGCCTTTTATGGAATAAAATATACATTAAAAGGGTTTGATATTTTTGTAAATACTGGATTATGGTATGCTTATTCGATGTTTCACATGAACAAAATAATGATTTTAGTCGGTGGATAGATTTTTCGATTGCAGCGTAAAGAGATGAATTGCAATAAAGAATCCAAATGTTAACAAAACGGAGAAAGAAAACATTTTTTTGCTGAGAGATATCAAATCTCGCGCATGCCTACATCTCGGGTCTGCTTAACTATTTATGAACAATATTTAGAATACTTATGCACGTTTTTTTAATAATGTTGATGACGCTCAGTTTTTTCACTATTAAACATTTTATTTGTGTTTGGCAACGATTAAAAACACCCTTAATGGAGTTATCTGTAAACGTTATAACAGGGGATTGTATTAAAAATCACATTTGAGCTGAAAAGTGTATTTTTCCAACGAAATAAATCACAACAAGCGACAAGATAAGGCCGGCAGAGGATGGTACCCAGCGGAATGCTAATGGGACAGAGGATGTGACTGGAATAATGTTCTTATATGTCGCTAAACATTCATAAATGAATAAAAATATGTGAGTTTTATGTTAGAGACCAGTTTGGTTGTTTTACCACTAACTTTTGGTGAAATGCTTAGGGGGTTAACACTTTAGGACCCGATCGTAATTAAAACAACATTTTTCAGTGCCCAGCTGTTTTTTGAAGAATTATAATTTTTGTGAAGGGGTTACCAAAATTTCTATATCTAAGTAAATGTTAAGAAATGAGACATGAGTATATTTATTGAAAATACTTCAATAATACAGTTAAATATATTAAATCAGCCAACTTGTGGAGACCTACATCACACACCTTACACATGTACCAGGTCTCAATTCTTTTCTTGTGCTTAGCACCTTGTCTAACCCTGCGAATTCTACAAGGTTTTTCTATTCGTCAATTGATGAAGTACATACTTTATTAGATAACTTGTTTGGAGAATCCTGCAAATTCTACAATCTTTTTGGACCCGAAGACAAAAGTTTGCTTCCAGATTCCCATGTCAAAATATTTAAGATTTGACACTTTACGGCACCCTGATGACACGACGTGAGAATATCCAATATAAATCAATTCATGCATATTTTTATTATTTAAATTATTGTCCATGCTGGGAAATCAGGATTATGCCAAAAATCAGGATCAAGCTAGACGCCAGTAATATGTCATTTTTTGGAAAAGGTATCGATCGTGTGAAAATACGAAACCGGGACTCAACGCAAATGTGGTGAGTGTATCATGTTAAAATACGAGATCGGGTTAATATAACATAAAGTGTTAATATTATATATCAGTGTTTGACAACAATACGTTATTACTACCTTTTACTATTGCAAAAGGAAGTCACATAACTTTTCAATTTATGAAACTAACTAACGAAAGGTTTATTCCATCCATCCTGTCATACAGATCATGACTGAGGATCGTGACTCCTCTTGATGATTCTTCTGCATCCATCCTTACCCTCCGCAGTTCGGAAAGTAGTTAGTTGTTAAGGCCAGTCATGTTGCGTCTCTCACTTGGTCAGTACAACGTATTGGAGTTCTTTCTCTTGTGTGTTGTTCTTCCACGCTTTCAGTGATCACAAGCCTCTCAAAAATCTCCATGGTCACGAGCAATACTATATGTTCAAAGAATTGGAGGACTTGTCGTAGGCATACTGTCGACAACTTTTAGCTCTTCGAGAATGGGGGCGTTAGTTCGCCTTGCTGTCACCAGCACCGCATTTCAAATGCATCTATTCTACGCCTCTCGATTATCTTTAGTAAGGGGAACTGACAAAAGGATTTAAAAATAAAGGAGTTATCATCTTAATAAAAAACGATACTACACTATATCATCTTAATATATGTAAAAGAAAGTCAAAACAATTTCCGTCCACTAGATTGATATAAAAATAAAGGAGTTATCATCTTAATAAAAAACGATACTACACTATATCATCTTAATATATGTAAAAGAAAGTCAAAACAATTTCCGTCCACTAGATTGATATCAAAATAAAGGAGTTATCATCTTAATAAAAAACGACACCACACTATATCATCTAAATATATATAAAAGAAAGTCAAAACAATTTCCGTCCACTAGATTGATATAAAAATAAAGGAGTTATCATCTTAATAAAAAACGATACTACACTATATCATCTTAATATATGTAAACGAAAGTCAAAACAATTTCCGTCCACTAGATTGATATAAAAATAAAGGAGTTATCATCTTAATAAAAAACGACACCACACTATATCATCTAAATATATATAAAAGAAAGTCAAAACAATTTCCGTCCACTAGATTGATATAAAAATAAAGGAGTTATCATCTTAATAAAAAACGATACTACACTATATCATCTTAATATATGTAAAAGAAAGTCAAAACAATTTCCGTCTACTAGATTGATATAAAAAATACATACATACTTAACATTACACCGTTTTCCCGAAGAGGTAGGCAGATATGACAGAGCGCCAGACTTTCATATCTAGGCATATATCTTTCATCACTTTTACATCTATACACTGTCTTAAACAACTCTATCGTTTTCTCTGACTTTTTACAGAATAATCGTACGAATGACGTAATTTTAATACTCCTTCAGTATTTGAATAAAGATGTCGCGTATTTGGGCACCAAGCAGTTCATTCATTTATTCATATGGTGTCCTTCAACATATTCGCGCACGTGTTCTGAAAGTGTTGAATAACTTGAGCAGACAATAGCATTAAATTATAATATTGATATTTATTAATAGAGTAGGTAAGTAACTCGTTTTCGTGGAAGACAAGCGTTTAACCAACTAGGCAGTAGAAGTCGTCCGATGTACTAAAATTATGAAAGACTCAATGTTATAAATATCAGTCGTGTTCCAGGTCAAGTACCAAAGAAAATGTACGTATTCTTTGTCCTACATTTTTCCGCAACTTGAAAATTTCCGTAGTATTATAATATGACATCTTTAATACAAAACTGTCACAAGTCTAAAATACTTCGGAAATAATTATTTAAAAGTATAAAAATATTCTATAACTTTTTAAGCATAAAACTACAATATAATAAAAAAGAGTAATCTTACATACATACCACCATACCGTTTCCGCGTCAAGGTAGGCAAAGAGGGCAGGGCGCCAGATTTTCCTATCGCGATACAGATATTTCCCCTCTTCTACATCCATACTAGTCTCATACAACTCTTTTAACGATATATTTAATTTTTAATATTTTCTCCTTTCAAAATATCATTCTCATCATTCAACAATACTTTTTTGACCTTCTTCAACTACGTCTTTCACTTAAATTTGAGCTATATATTTGTTTTGTTAATCTTTATAAATGTATTCGTTCTATATGTTAAAACCATCTCGGAGTGCCCATGTTAAGATTAATTTTCTTCGTTTTTAAAGTTCCTTTTTAATCTTCAAAGGATGTTTCAGTAGCCAATTTTGACTTTTGAGGCTATTATTAGTTTTGAAATATATCGCACTAAAATAAAACCACCTCCGGAAGTTCCTTAAGAGAACGCCTACCGTATTTCGTCTACCTTAAAAATACCCCTGCAATATCAATTCAAGAATATTATTTTTCTTCTCGAATTACCAAACTTTTTCTTTTTGTTGGTGAATAATATTTCAAGATGTCATGATTTCGCAGTATTTCTCTTGTATATATGAAATTCTTTTAGTTTTTTGTGTTAACTTAAGGGAGTTACCTTGAGAATATGTAGAAAAGCATTATTCTGAAGGTTGAAATTCTTATTATAAAGTAGATCCTGTATTTTAAAGAAGTTTCTTGGTGCCATCTCCACTTTGACTTTATCTCTTGAGACCGGTTCAACTGATTATTCAGTCAACATCGCAGATATACATTTCTTGAGGTGCAATTTCTTCTTCCTAATAATCATAAATTGTGTCTTTGAATAATTCATTTTCTAGCCCCATTTCGTTACAAGCTGTGTTGACTTTCCCCAGAAATTTTCGTAAATTTGTTAATTATAAACGAGAAGGTCAGTGACTTCAGCATTACGAATGTTATAAATTATTTGACCATTTATGACAATCACATAATTTCTTTCGCCCAATGATTAAAATGGCTTCAGAATAAACGTGAAGAACAATAAGAGAGAACATACTATCCTTGTATAACCCCACGCCGTTTTCTAGTTTTGATTAATACAATTATTGGAATTAGATATTTTTTGAATAAAATATTTTTTATTCTTTGTTAAGACTTTATTATGATAGTTTTAAATTAAAATCTATTCATTGATAATAACTTTTTTTATTAGAACGTGAAAAACTATTTAAAAAATTAGACTGCTATATTGTGAAATGTTATCTCTGAATCACATCGTCATGTCTTTTTTAAACTGGTACATTTGTGATTTTGACAGTAAAATATTTATACTTTGAAAACATCAGGACTTAGATAGTTCGATCTTAAAAACATTACCACTTATATATCCCGGTTTTATAAACATTATATATGATAGGCTTTCCTTCGTGATTGAGTATGATTGTCAGCTATATTGTAAATGGATGACCTTGTATTAATATGAGTGTGCAAGCTGTTGTTCTTCATCAAACACATACTATTGATTTAATAAACCCAAAATTTCGGTGGGAAATATATCAATGTTCCAAGACGATCGGCATGCTTAATAGGTTGTTTTTAAATAGAGATATAATAATTTATGTTTCTTAGAATATAAACTACATAAATTTAGATTTTAAAGGCTGTAATAGTAAACCCAGTTCGGGGTTGAATCCGCCGGGGCTTGGTGTGCTCGCTTGCTTAGTGTGAGTGTTGATTGTTGAACAACGGCCACCGACTCAAAAATATTATGACTTACACATCTTCTGTGAAGATCTGAATTAAGAAATATGAAAATTTCTCGTTATATTCTTTAAGTTGTATTTCAAATTTATGCAGAAATAATTTAATAGAAAAATGCACTTTAACAGTTTTGTATTAAATGTGCGATATGTAATGTGGCAGGGAGATGCACATGAGTAGGGAGGTGGAAATACTTGTGTGGACCGCAACAGAGGATGGTACATGGGGGATGTCGCATGCTGGATGCCTCATTGGGAATGCAGCACACGTGTATATTCTTCCCGTGTGCTTAAATTATGCTTCTCAAATAAATAATTTAGTGTTTAACACATTTAATTTTCAATGATGTTTATATTAGAACCTGATATTTATTATCTTCTTCTTCTAAGTGTCTCTTCTAAATATTCGTTTAAAATTTATTTAGTAAAATGTACGTTATTTTATCGACCACTAAAATAGTTATAATAATATTGTTCAAATATTTTTTTTGAGTATATGATGACATTGTTTATATGTTACAAAAATAATAAACGTTACAGTGACTCAAAATAATAAACGCTAACATAAATAAAAAAACGTCAGAAAAGGGTGCATATTTTCACATGCATATTTTCTACCATGCACATAATACAAGCATGTGACAGGCTAGGGCTCAGAAGACCCAAGGTCGTATATACAAAAAATGTCTGAATAAATTAAAAACAAAAATGTATTCGTATAATTAATTAACTAAATACACATAAAAAAGATACATTGAAATTTCAACATATTTTTTTAGAAATATTGTCAACTGTTTAATTTTGTCGGGAGTTATTAAATCACAGGCTAAATCTCGTGTAAATGAGTGTTTCGATAAATATTAGAAGATTTTATTATTCACATTGATTTTGCAAAGTTAATGCTCGACGAATAAAGTTAAAATATTGTCATATTTAAAAAAACATGAAACGATCCTATTGAGTGGGGAAGGGAAATAAACCATAAAATAAACAAATCAAACATGATCTCCACTTGCAAGGTTTATTATTCTTTATGTTTTGTATCTAATATGTTTCCCAGTTTATGAGCTCACCAAGGCCCGCAGTTTGAGGATCACAGGTATATGTAGATGGTGTGGCTTTCACGGCATAACATATTCAGGAGCTTTGAGCGTAGTTCAGAAATTCCAAACTCTTATCTACTCTAAGCAAGTTGTAACTTATATTATGCATGGATAAGTTTGGAAACCGGGTCAATGATCCATTTTTCATATAAGTATTTGTGGGAGACTTCTTAGTACACTAATAGATCATGCCACATTTTCAAAGGGCCACTTCTTAGCACACCAACAGAGTATCCCACATTTTGATGCTATAATTATTTATGAGAGATTTCTAAATACACCAACAGAGCAAGCCACATTTTGATACGATGAGTATTTATGAGAGACTTTTTAATACACCAACAGATCATGCTACATTTTCAAAGGGTGACTTCTTAGCACACCAACATATTATCCCACATTTTTATACAATTAATATTTATGAGAGACTTCTTAACAATATGAACAGAGCAAGCCACATTTTGATACGATGAGTATTTATGGGAGACTTCTAAGTACTTAAAGAGATCATGCCATATTTTGATACGATGACTATTTATGGGAGACTTCTAAGTACTTAAAGAGATCATGCCATATTTTGATACGATGAGTATTTATGGGAGACTTCTAAGTACTTAAAGAGATCATGCCATATTTTGATACGATGACTATTTATGGGAGACTTCTAAGTACTTAAAGAGATCATGCCATATTTTGATACGATGAGTATTTATGGGAGACTTCTAAGTACTTAAAAAGAACATGCCACATTTTGATACCATGAGTATTTATGGGGGACTTCTAAGTACTTAAAGAGATCAAGCCATATTTTGATACGATGAGTATTTATGAGAGACTTCTTAATTCACCTACAGATTATGCCACTTTTTAAAAAGCTGACTGATTTTAATTTTTACTAGATCTTTTTGACATATTTCTGGTCAGTAAGAAGAAATTGCTACATTAAAAAATTGTGACTCATGGAAATTGAGACAGAAACCCCTGGGTTAACTAAGTCGCGGAGGTCACCAAGAAGTGTTTCAATAATTCGCAGCATGCTAAATACTTTTAAGGCTACACTGAAAAAGTTGAAGTAAAGAGAGCGCCCTTGGCGTGACATTAGGTCACAACACTTTTGACACTTGGTTGAAAATCACCTAATTCACCATTCATGGGTTACACACATATACATCTCGCTTCATGGAAATTATAATTCTGTAGGATTTTTTGACCTCATCATAAATTTACATTGTAAGAAATGTCGGTGCATCGTGTGGCTCTCATTTCTTATTTATAAAGAGGCCAATTAATATTTAAAAACAAAAACGTCAGCAACTGCAATACAACATCGCTGATAGCATGACGTTACTTTCTTATTGAAACCAGTTGTTCTGTGATGGAAAAATTCACGAAGAAAATAATAAAGGAATTATGAGGGATTTGTTTGATGTAAAATACTGCAAAGGCAATTAATTAGTGGATTATTTATGATAAAAACAACTATAATCAACACAATAATATTTTTTTGAGGGTTTAGCTCTTAATTGAAAAATTGGTCTAAAATAAGTTTCGTAACGAAATATTTCAGTCCTATAATTCCCGTGTCAATTTAAAATAAAGCTGGTACGGGTGTCGATTTATACTTTCAGTATTTGATGGTGCACACAAAATATTGCAATTGTAGTTATGAATGTTGCGTACTAATTCGTGCAGAAGTCATCGATATTTGTTGTCTCATGTCAATGTATCCTCCGTAAATTTTCTCCGAAATGGTAAAGGCGTAGACTTCAATTTTTTTTGTTTATATGATTTTTTTTTAATAGTGGCAAAGATGTAGGAGAAACTGTCTAACTATGAAGTAAGGGACTAATATAATTGGTATATGCTATCGCATCATAGTATGTTGAAAGCTGTGCACGTGTTAGAATAAGTTAAGTTCTAATTTTTTGGTTCAAAACCACAAGAGGTAGAACAAGGATGCATAATGTCACCATGGTTGTTCAATCTATGTATACACAAAAATTTAAATAAAATACTGATTGTGGAGAAGGTATATCAGGTTAAAATATTTGTGGAATGCTGTATATAGATGATATGGTAGTGCTAGCTGAAAGCGAAGACAATTTACTAAACTTTGTAAGGAAAGGGGATGAATCAATGAGATCCGTATGAATATTGGAAAATCAAAAGTTATGGTTATTTATTGGGGAAGTAAGAGTATGTGTGTATGAACTAAATGGACATGGAAGTTGCAGAAGTGAAAAATGATGTGCCAGAATCGAATAATATGGATACGTGTACTATCTGTCGACCCTAAGAAGAACATGGTGTGATGGTAAAAATTAAGATTACTTTTTCCTTACATTGGTCTCCTCTATTACCTCTTTCAATGTGCTGCACTGGACACCCTGAATATATTATGAAAACTGTTAACAAAACTAGGGCTGTGTCATAATATATGTTAGGTAGTTATTTATTACTAATGTATCAATACTATACATTTCGATGAAAAAGCCTAAAAACGCATCCAGACTTATCTACCCAGAAACTTGTCCAGAAATTATATTAATTAACCTGCTCAAAATTAGTCCGGGTCACTTGGGTGTAAAGGAGGCATGCATATCGTTAAAACTCTAGGACCGGAATAAACTTAAATTTATAACAGAAGCAAGAAAAAGTTCCTTCTTTCTTAATGATCACTCTGGACTGCAGATTTTTAGGAAAGTGGAATTAAGGAACAATTACCATTTAACTAAACTATTACAAATGGCGTAAATAATTGCTGTGTTCTCTATGGCTGATGTTAAAATGGCAAATAGCAGGGGCGACTCGCTATCGTCGGTTGAATTTCCTATATTTTTGGATATGGCAATTCACGCTGGTGACCTATAAACTTTAATTTATATACCAAGTAGTTTTTGCAGGATAAGTTTTATTTGTGGCGGTTGTTGAAACTTTTATGCGAAAATTTCAATATGAATAAATATATTGACTATTCACTTCTTATAGTACTTGTCAGCCGTACTGTGTCCCCTCGGCAAATAACGTAAGTGTATACTTTAAATAGATGTGTGCATTTTCGCCCTCAATTTCCCGTATCTTTACCATCCATGATCATACCATCATCAAAACTTGTAGAAAAGTACGAGTATTGTTCGAGAAGTGCAGCTTGTTCACGATCAGACTTGGCTAGCTAATCTGTATATGAAACAACTACAAAGAAAGCAGTTTTATATGGTCTCGCAGTATTCTGTCTGCTGAGATGTGGGTGTAGGACTAGCTTCTACAACCAATCAGAGAGTTGCTCCGACATTATATCGTTTCTCATGGAAGGAAGGAGAACATCGTCAACAATAATACCAAAAACATAAAGTGAAAATATTAATAAAAGTATTTTGAATTAAAATCTTTAAAACAAATAAACTTTGCCCCACCATTTTGCCAATCGACGAGGCGCCACTGGTCGACATCTAGAGAGGCTAGATAGAAAACTAGGGTTGGGTTGCACATCGTTAATTTAACTGCACGCTTCGAGTGGAAGTTACTTCTCCCATTACCAGGATACGTAGTGAAATATTTCTTCTAGACCTGGGGTTTCCAAACATTTTGTTAATTGTACCACCTAATGAATGCTACAGAGTGTAGCGTTCCACCAGTAGCACTCTCGGCCTTATCTTCCATCGCCTGTCTCTTCATAAGATTTTTTTTATAATATAGTACCCATATTTACCTTCTTTACTTATTATATAATTCATGTACCTTAGAATTCGAGTTAAGAAAGGTTATGTACTCGTATATAACAAATGATAATGAATACATATTATAAATAATAGCTTTTATAGGTTCAATAAACATTATAAGCATAATTTAAGATTGCAATGTATTGTAACCAAAACTTTATATAAGCACTTACCAAATGCGAAAAAAAATTTTTTTTTAACTGGGCAACCCCAGATTACCTTGATAAATATATCTTTGGTGCAAAGCCGGCTTAAACATGTTATTTCAAATTATATTGAAGTTTCATGAATCTTCGGTATTTTGACTAGACTGGGGCTCGCGTACCACTAGTGGTACAATAATAGTTTGTAGAATGTTATTTTAGACCACTTTATCACATACCATCGTGTAGTTTTGTAAAAAATAGTGAACTCTGTCAGATTTTCTAATATGTAATATTTTGCTTTTTTAAAATAACATAGCTTGCAGATTGTTTTTTTTTTCTTTTCGTTTTACTACATAAATAACTTTATTCCTAACTAAATATACATATTTAAAAAAAATGTTTTCCATTCCTTACACTTTATCGATACGACACGTGTTTATACATACTTCCTCGAGGGTTAGGTGACAGGGACAGATGGAGAATAATTTTATTTGCTGATTGTATAACCTAGATTTTCTCATGCTTACTTCCAGAAAACATATTATCTCCATATCGAACCGAAACGAAATTCATTAGACAAAAGATGCATAATTATGTAAGAGCGATATATATATAATATATATATATATATATATATATATATATATATATATATATATATATATATATATATAATATATATATATATATATATATATATATATATATATATATATATATAT